>VDFB02242116.1:0-11960 GCA_007258455.2 Sequoia sempervirens
TTCATTTGACACATTTCACCTACACAATTAAGAATTTCATCCTTGTAGAGATTTATTTATTGATCCAACAAAAATTCAAATTTTAGATGAAATTGATATGATTGGAAGCACAAAAATGCTAATTCCCTACAATCAACAAATAACCACAAATACAACCCCAACAATTGAACCCGAGACAACTAGTGGCCCCTCTTCCCTAGATCTTATATCTTACATCAAAAACCTCTTTATCCTCACATCCCACAACTAAATGACTCCTACATAGATTTGCTGAAATCTTTATGAAAAATTGATATTATCTAATTTTTATAAATGAATTACACAATTTTAATTTTGTTTCACTCTTTCAAATTTATAAAAATATTTCAAAAAAAAACCCATATAGCTTTTTTCCCTATAATTAGGGATAATACTAAACATATATTGTAGTACCTAAAAGTCAAGATGACAATATGCCTTTTTCACTTTGTTTCTAGAGAGTTTGGAGTGCATGCATGTACACATCCCTACACAAGCTAATTTGAGCCTCTCTTAAGGAATTTTCGCTGTGGGGGCGGACACAAGTAATAAAATAAAATAAAGAAAATTATTTAGGCGGGAACGGGTACCAGAGGTCAAGAAAAAGTAAGTGAGGCGGCGCGAAAGAAACGTACGGACGGTACCGTATGGAGATAAAATTGAGTGGGTTAGGGGAGGGTAAGTGTGGAGGTGCAAGTGAAAAGTACGGTTGCTTCACTATTCAACAGATCTTGGTTTAAAATCTGTCTCGAAGCAGGCATGGATATTCTGAAGACGGAATCGCTGTTGTTAGCCAGCTGGCATTTTCACCGAGTGTGGTGTAGACTTAGAGATTCGCGCACCAGCAGAGTTAAATTGTCCACCCATAAACGAGAAAAGCAGATTCACGTGATAAATTTTACAGCCGTATTTTTCTTTGTAGAGCTTTCAGGATAAATTTTTTTTACGGCTCTTTTATATTCATTTGACGAACGGCCGTACCTGTCAGGACTGTCAATTGTTCATCATTGACTTGTTGGAGGCACGTTTGCATGGTTAAGGACTGTTGTGTGTTATAGGCAATCTTATAACACGTTTTGTATAAAACTTCATTATACAAACTTAATTATGCATTTGGATAAAACTTCTATTGTAGTTTTTTATTGTTTCTGAATTCGATTGTGTAGAAAGTTTTTAGCAACAATATTTTGGATCACATTCTGTTATTCATGATGATGGTGCATCACGGAGTGTGATCCGAAATATTGATGCTAAAAACTTTCTATACAATCGAATCCAGAAACAATACAGAACTATAATATGGATTGCGAAAACTTGATATCAGTAACTTTTATTGTTTTAAACAACAAATGCCCAAATTAGTTTAAATTTAGTAATATTAAAAATAAATTAGTCAACATCATTTGTTTTGGACACACGTTGAGAAATGATTTAGACGGAAGGAATAAGAAGCGGCAAAAACCCTAGCATAAATATTTACTAAGATCTTATTGGAAACCCTAGCAAATGCTCTTTCCACAAGTCTAGGCTGCTTAGCCTTTGTGCGAAATAGGAAGGAGATGTCAAAAACTTGTTACAAGCGATACCTTAGCATCAAACTTGAGTCTCAAAGTCACCACATAAGATAGGAAACAAAGCAGAAAAGGTCCAAGACTAAAAACAAAAGCATGTCAAATAGAAGGGGACTCAAGTAAAGGTGTGTTGGAAAATTTTTAGTCAAAGGAGATGAACATTACGATGAGAGGGAACACGTTCAAGAGAGAAAGGCGGGATGAATATTAAGGAAAGGTCAGAAAATGAGGAATTGAATGGAAAAGCCACATTTAACATTATAGACACAAACAAGGAAGGAAATGTTTGAAGGAGTAGACAATGCAATGGAAGTGACAAACAATGAAGAAGCATGTAAAACCTTAGAATTTATGCTTCCTAATGAAGTGATTGATTATATTGATGATGGAAGAATATTTTTTTAAAAAGATTTTTGCAAATGGATTAAATTAAATTGGGAAAACAAGGGTTAGGAAATTGAAGTTTTGAGAAGGTTAGGAAAGGGTTATGTTTCTTACAAATTTTAATCAACTAAACATGCTTAGATTGTGTTTCAATATGGTACTTGGGTTATTTATGGTCAAGTTTGCTATCCATAGGCTTGGAACTTAGATTTTCACCTTACAAACACCTTAAAATCCCATTATCCAATGAAAGTTGAGCTCCTTTTTTAGGCTTGGATTTCAAACCTTTCTTGAGGGAAATAGTTTCACAACTTGGAAGAGTCATCTAAAGTAAGGATAACTTCAAAATTTTCCAGCTGAAAGGTTTATCCTAGAGTTTATGTAGAGATAGATTTAAATAATCAACTACCTGAGAATATCAAGTTAATCAGTCTTGAGTTTGCGTTTTACAAACCTTTAGTATAAGGCTAATGCTTGTTTTTATTGCTGACAAGAAGGTCACTTGATAAGATATTATCTTATTAGAAGGAATAGATTTGTTTAGCCCCAAGTTTTAACTCCAACAAGTTCACAATAGTGCAAACTCCTCCTCAATATTCAACACTGTCTAAGGCCACTAAACCTTCACAAAAACAAGTCAAATCTACCTCAGATGTCAAAAGTGATATTAATAAACTTTATATTACTTCTATCCCTTCCTACAAAGACACAATGGTGACAGATGGTTAGACATTAATAAGGAATCTAGAAAGAACCATTAGGATATGTTGAGCTTCAAAGTGGTCATTTGGCTTCTCAAATTTATCCCCCCTCAACACTTTGCCCTATTTCAATGTCTCTTGATCAAACTTCCATGCCTCCCACTCCATTTGTGAGACAAATATCAAGATCCCCTCTATTGCCTCAAAAGAGTCGAGACATTCTAAATAATTACTCTTGGTAACCATTTTGATGTTTTTTCACAAGAATAAAATCTTCCCAATTCTTCTTAATCATGAATTGCAAAATTATTTCCTAGAATGTAAGGAGGATTCTCTCCTTTATTGCAAATATGGGTTTAAGGAGATAATTTTTAAGTGGAAACTTGATATTTTTTCTTTAAGAAGTCAAGCTTAATGGTCTCCATCTTGATTCTTCTCTATCCAATGTATGGAGAGATGCAACATTTTTACATATGTTGCATAAAGAAGGTAAAGGGGGGGGATGTTATTGGAATTTATTCATGGATCTATAAGTTTGTCATTAATAAAGGGGAGGGAATGTCACATAGTTGTGTGTGGGCCCTACAATTATCAATGGATAACCTATCGTTCTTTGTTCAGTTTATGCTCTTAATAATGCAAAAGAGATGTGATTTATATGGGATTTGATGGCCAAAAAAATTCCTCATATGGATTGGGTGATAGGAGGCAATTTTATTATTGTGGAACACTCCAAAGATCACAACTAGCTTAGTCATGTTAAGCTGAGTAGTGAATAATTTGATAAATGGTTGAACTATCATAATACTATTGGACCGTAATAGATCCAATTCATAGCAAATTCTCCAATCATGACCATAATTGGTATACTTGGTCTGATTGCATAATCGAAGATGATATAAGGCTTAGCATGTTAGATTATATATATTTCCCCTAACTTGCAATTGATTCAAGATCCTTTTGCTAATTGTATAAAAGTAGATTATTCTCCCACCTCTCATATAATTTTCTCATTATTTTCTCTATCTAAAGGGTTTATAAAAATAGAGTGGAATCTTAGTTGTATTATAAAATTAATATTTGACACCTAAAGAAACCTTCTTATGTTGTTACACTATTGAAAATTGAAATTCTATTCCTAGGCCAAAAGAAGGGGATTCTTATAGGGAATGGTGGCACTATGTTATTTCATAACTATGTGTTGAATTCTTATGCTCTTTTGGTAAAAGATTGGCTTGACAATGAAAATATAAAGAAAAGTCCCTTCAAGAGAAGCTAGACACACTAGAAAGATGCTTAACTCAAACCTAAATAATATCAACATTCAAACTTTATCAAACTTCTATAGCTACTATAAAGGCTCAACTTTGTAAACTAGACATATATAGGGGTCAAGGAGTTAAAGTTAGAGCCATATTACATTGGATTAAGGAGGGTAATAGAGGATTCAAGGAATTCTTCAAATTTTCAAATTATAAAAGTGAATAGGAGTATATTAGAGCAATTCAAGATGAAATTGATCATTGTTCATATCGAGTCAAAAGAGATAAAATCTATGTTTTCAAATTTTTATGAGAATATTTTTAGAGAGGATTCTCATTGGAAAGAAATGACACTAATGTTCAAAAATATTATTAAATACCATATTCGGGCCAAGAAGTTGGATTTTAAGTATAACCAATTTTTAGATTGTGATCTACTATTGGTTTTTTTTTAGATAAAAGGCAGAATTCCTATATACATTTATAAAAGGATGTACAAAGTTTGTATTGATATATTTTGGCTCTCATCAGCGAAATTCAACTCTTAACCCACCTATTCAGTCTATTCATTAACATATCTATTTCTACTTTTCATAATCCCAAAATATTACATAACATCTTTACAAAAACATCATGATTCTTCCCCCAAAAGCATTGCATGGCTCGATTACTATAGCCCATATCAACTTACTATATCTATGATGATCAAAATTATATCACAAATTCTACAAAAAAAGAGGCTAATTCGATCAACTACTCCTCTATTTGATCAATTGAAACCTCATTCTCATCCTGGTGCTCCTCAAGGTTACCCACCATAGATTGTAGAGGAGGCATTATATTCAAATTCAGGTCCTTATTATTACTACGTAGATGGAAAGCATGATCATCATCAACACCTTGAACAAAAAGTTGTTTAGTAACATATTTTAGAACAACCCTTTATGGAACAATAGCGTGTATACCAAGACCTTCAGGAGCAACATCCTCTAGACCAACCTCTGGTACATTCTCCTCTAGAACAACTTCTAGTGGATCATGTTTGTGGGTTTAAGTAAAACTAGAATTGCATTTACTCAAACCCATATCCTCTCTGCTAGTTCATAATCGACCTCCCTTGCAAATTTGTTCAAAGTAAACAACAAAAAATATGACCTTTTTGTTGACAAATTTTTCTTAATTGCACTAAATATTGCAATGAATGAGGGCTTGTGTGCAAGTAGATATCAAGAAAAAAGCCCCCCTACATATCCTTTCCCCTTCCACAAGTCATAGCTTTGGAAAGCTCTCATAAGAACATCATTTAGGAGGTATGTCTCTTTCACTACTTTATTTACAATAAATTCTACAACCCAAAAGCTTTGTAACAGACCTAGCAAATTGGAAATGAAGATAGAAACAAGTTGGGAAGGAAAAATCATCCTATTGGTCTCTAGCTCTAAGAATTCTTTCCTAATAACCCTTTTCACAACCTTCCTGAATTAATGACAATGCCCTTTGAACATAGGCTGAAATTCCATCTCATTAATGGCTTATGTAAACAACATTTCCCATTCATTGACTAGAATTATCACTCTATAATTTCTCGACAAATACTCCATTTGCATCTTTTGACAAGCCTTGCACTTCCTTTGATTCACACAACCTTCTTCACAGGCGAATGAAATTTCTTGCAACATATAGGCAAAGGCCGAGAGAAAACTTCTTGAAGAAATATGAAATTCCGATCACCTTCTTCCCATAAGAAATGATGATGAATGCGAACACCTTATTAGAAATGGTTAAATACATTTTCTCACACATTTGTCTATGAAATTCGTGCCTGGAAATTATTTCTTCAACCCCTTTGCTCCTTCCAAAGCCATATGAAATCAATTTTGGTACACAGAAGGAGGTATTCCATTCATTCTCATAATGAAGGTGTCAGTTGATAAGACAGAGGTTTACACTCTACTCAAACAAAATAATCTTTACCAAATTAGCGATATAGCTAATTTAATTAACACATGACATGGATATAAACTATTTTATAACTAAGTTTGATCTTCTCATTTCCCCATACAGATGAAATGACAACAAGATTATCTTATTTAAATCACTTGGCAATTCTATGCATTCACACACATAAAATCTGTGCCAATCTGCACAATAATAAAGAGACTATACTTGCAAAAAGAAACAAACTTATTAGTATTAGAAACTTGGCATCCCTCTACTACCGTTTGCATGACATATGTCATTGTGAATGATCTCAATTGCAACCCAATTTATTCTATCCCTTAAGCACGAGTCTCATCCTCCTGTTGTCAGCTGACCATGTTGCATGATTTTTCTTAATGGTAATTTTTCTTTTATTCTTTGTCCCCTTGTTGATGCTTGCTTGATGATGATCTATAGTGCACCATAGCATTTCCCCAATCTTAAAACTGAGCCCCAATCTTTAGTTATTGGGCACCATAGTATTTCCCCAATCATTAGCATTTTCCAAATTGGCAATTTATAATTTAAAGCTTCCCTCAACCACTAAATCTATCAATTGAGGATATTCTTTGCCAAGATCATGATCACCTAAAAATTCAAAATCCTGACCATCACAACCCAGATTCTCAAGTTTGTCAGCTAGCTTATTTCCTTCCCTATATGTGAGTAATTTTAACTTCTTGGAATGAATCCATCATCAACCAAACTTTTTTAAGTATATAACTTAATCTCCAATTATGAATCTTTTTTTCTTTATAGGCATTAATGATTAGTAGAGAGTCTCCTTTGATATGTAACTTGCATATATCAATACTTCTTGCTAACTATAGTCCTTGAAGCAATGCTTTTGCTTCTACAATGTTGTTAGTATCATTAGGCAATTGTACTACTTTAGATACTAAAAAAGAGCCTTTCCAATCCCGAATAGACATCCTTGCACTCGACAAACTTGGATTCCCTCTTGATGAGCCACCAAAGTTGAGTTTTGAAAACTCCTTTGATGGGGGTTGCCAACATATTTTTTTTCTATCAATATTTAGATGGGGCGGTAAATATTGAGCAACTTTAAATGGAAATGATATATGCTCATAGTTCTTTAGTATCTAGGCATCCCAAGTAGTATATGTTGTTATATGGAGCCTAAATAGACTCGGAGGTTAAATTTTCACACTTTTATCAGGTGTGGTTTCCCCCCCAAATTATTCAACGGGTGTTTGGGGGAAGCGCTCCCAAGACGGGGTCAAGGGGAAGCGCCCCTTATAGGGTCCAGGGCTAGTACTCCTTGCGTGCTCCCTATCGTGATACAGGGCGGGGTTGAGGGGTAGTGCCCCCAAGACCTCAAACGAATTTTATTATTTTATAAAGGCGTCGGGAGTTATTTTTTCTATTGGCTGACATAAGAAAACCCTATTTTTGTAATGCACATAAGTCTTGATAAAATGACTAAGGGTTAGGGTTTCCATTGATATTGTATTGTAGCATTTGCAGTGGTATTGAGTTGCAAGGATTGCTAGTTGTAATCAATTCGATTTGCTGGATAATAATATTGGACTTTCTATTGGTGGATGCAGTCCGAGTTTGGGTGAACCAAGTTAAAAATTGTCTCTCACTGTTATTATTTATGTGTTTTTCATTCCTCTATTTAATCTTTATTTGCATTTAATTGATATTTTCTACATGCAAATCCTAACAGTATATAATGAGGGTGATCCCACAATAATGGGTTACAGTTTTTGGCCAAACTTGACATTAAAATCATGATTTTTCACCAGACACTCACTTTCCTACACCTATAGCAGCTAAACCATTAAGGTTTTGAAGATGAATCAAACTAGTTATTTGTTAGATATTTTGTGTAGATTCTAATTATATTTTTTTAAACAAATTAAAAAATAAATTGTGAATCATTTTATGTAAGTTTTAATAACTTATTTTTTCTACTAATTAGCATTTTTAAAAAGTGATGTTCGCCGGTATACATAAATTTTTATAGATAGGATACAATTCTGATTTTTAAAATACAAATTTTTCACACCAATATCTAAGGGATGGATATTTTTTCATAATTTTTTGTTACATTTTTTTTTTAATTAATTTTCCAAGTCAGTGTAATTATAATTTGGACAGAGGTGTACTTCGGCACACATAACTTTTTTTTTATTCATTTGAATTAACTTATTCTTTTTGTTGGAATAAGGACATCAATACCTAGGAGCACATGTATTTTTAGCATTTTTTTTTTTCTCCTATTTTTTCTATTTTTATTATGTGTGTGAAATAAAAGAACTTGATGTTCATTGAAAATCCTACATTCACAAGAAATAAAAAATAAATATAATAATCAAATTAAACATATTTAAAATTATAATTTTTTGGAGAAGCATAATAAGGGCTACAAGATTAAAAGTATAAATTTTAAATGAATTCGACTGATTACCCAAAAGTAAATCAAAAGTGTGGTTTTATCGACATTTTTGATAGGTGTAAGAGACTTCGATTATAGGTATGGTTTAAATCTAACAAGGTTCTATCAAGGGGTTTGATCTAAGGGGCTTGATCAATCTCTCTTTAATTAAAATAATTTAAATGGAACAGCACAAAGTCATAAATCATTGTATTTTCTAAAATATCGCATTCGAGGGCAAAATTAGGATGTCTGAAAAGTGTAACCCATTATTGTGGCGGCACCCATGAGGATACATTTTTGTGACTTTGAACAAATGTATTAACTACCTCTGAAATGGATTTCTCAATTCTACACTTAATTTGGTGCACTATTTGGGACTGCTTTCTAAAAATTTGTTTTTTCCTTTCCCACCACAAGCTCCATATTACAATTACTCGAGCCACTCTCTAGATTCATGGAAAAAGAGATGACTTAAATATAAAATTGGCCAAGAAGTAAACATATCCCATAACGAAGAAGGTAATGGAAACAAAACATGCAATTTGAATTTAATAAACTCCCAACATTCTTGAGCCACCTCAAAGCCCACAAACAAGTGATCTACTGACTCATATACCTCTTGACACAACATACACTTGAAAGGCTTTGCAAATCCCAATTTGCTTAATCGATCACTTATCAAAATCCTTTTCCTTAAAGCAAGCCATGCAAAACTGCCCGCCTTAGGAAGTATCATTGAATTCCAACCGAAAGAATATGCTCTATTAGACTAGCTTTGAAATGCATTTGCAATGATTAATTTGTATCCCTGCTTCACTGTGTAGTTGCCATATTTAGAAGGTGCCCATATTACCCTATCAGAGCTAACTGATAAAAACAAACACCTCTCCTATAGAACTTTTTTCAAGAAAAACTTCTAATTGGGTGATATTGGTGAATTGGAAATATCCTTCCATATAACTCTCCCTTTTATTGGCTCTATACAGTTAACACAATTTTTTAATTTAGTGCCCCATATATCTGATAGAATTTGTTCTATTGATTGCAACTCTTGGATCGATAACCATTCCATGAGTCCCTCCAAAACTGCACACTTTCCCCATTGTTGACTTCCCATGACAAAAATAGAGTAATGACCTCTCTGCATGCTACAATAAAATTCCACATAACCAACCCACTTAGAGGATTTGAAATGGTGAATATTCTGGCTGGGTTTCCATCATCCAAATATTTGCTTTGCATTAAACTACACCATCTCAAATTTGGATTTTGATACATCTGCCATATCAACCTTGCTCCAAGAGCCATGTTTCTTGTAGATAAATTATACATACCCACTCAACCACAATTTTTATTCATGCACATACTATCTAAAGATACCAAGGGAACCTTCCTTTTCTCATCCATATTACCCTTCCACAAAAAATTCTTAATGGTATTTTCAATTTGATGAACAATTCATTTGGTGCCTTCAAAATAACCATATAATAATTTGGGATGGCTGCTAGAACTGACTTAATCATCAAGACACGGCTAGATAAAGAAAACCATCTAGCCTTCTAGGAGAGAATTTTAGATTTTATTCTATCTAAAACTTTGTGCCAATACTAAATTTTATCTGCCCCCATGAAGAAAGGAATTCCTAAATATGCACATGGAAGCTCAGCCTTTTGGAAACCTAGCAAGTCTACCAGCTTCTTTGAAATTGATGCCTTTGTATTGAAAATGTATATTTTGGATTTATGGGAATTTATTTTTTGGCCTAAAGCAAATGAATATTTTTCAAGAACTTATTTAACTTGTGCAACTTCTAGTAGAGAAGACTTCCCAAATAAGAGGGTATCGTCTGCAAATAATGAATGTGTTACTACTATATTTGTATTTGGAATGGAAACACCCTACCATAGCCCTTGACAATGCACCTATTTTATTGACATGCTTAGTGCCTCTATCATTATTATAAACAAAAGGCGGAGGCAGAGAGGATCTCCCCATCTCACACCTTGAGTGGAGATAAAAACCCAACTGGAGATCCATTGACAATTACTGAGAACTTGGCCCTTGTCAAACACGATCTAATCCATTTACACCACTTCAAAGAGAAACCAAACTTTTGGAGAACCTGAATCAAAAAATCCCAATCCACTCTATCATATGCCTTCATCATATCCAATTTGATTATGAATGAAGACATATTACTAATTTTAATGGAATGCAACACTTCATGGGCTATTAGTGCTCTTTTTTGAGTCTCTCTTCTAAGCACACAACCACCTTGTTCATGCAATATTACTTTTGCTTTAAGGGGTTGGATCTTGAGATAAATAGCCTTGGTGAAAATCTTATATATGATATTGCATAAAGATATTGGTCTAAATTCTGTAAAGGTTTTTGGCTCTTTCACTTTCAGAATAACTACAATATGAGTTTTATTAAACTACTTAAGCATTGATCTTTTTCTCCTAGATTCCTCTAGTGCCAGTAGAATATCAATACCAATAAAATCCCAACATTTTTGAAAAAACAAGGCTATGAACCCATCTGGTCCTGGTGCCTTATCGGGTGATAAGGAGAATACTACCTTCTTGATCTCCTCAAGGGTAAAAGACCTCATCAAATAATCATTCTCTTCTTTCTCAATTAACTTAGGGATATTTTATAAGAGCTCCTCCCCTTGAAATGTCTTGAATGCTCTTGTGAACTCTCTTGAATGCTAGGCGTTGAATATGAGTGAAAGAACCTTGTATTTATACTTAATTATGTAAGAATTCTCAAAATTACAACACTACAAGTTGACATTAGATCTAGGAGAATAAAATCCCACCGGAAATTTGAATTAAATTTGAATTTGGGCCACACAGGACTCATTCGCCCAAGGTGACGAATGAGTCCCATCAGGCATAATGTATGGGACCAAAAATGAAAAGTGCTTAGAAATGTGTGAAACCTGCATCAAGGCCAAAAAGACCTAGTTTGGACTCATTTTCCCAAAGTGGAGAATGAGTCCCAAACACTAAATCTGGGCCACACAAGCCAGGAACACCTGAATTATGATTGGTCACTGATTGGTGTCAATATTATCCTTGAAAAGATGTAATTTATGAGGCTTGTGGATGCAAAATAAGGACAATTAAAGGATATGAAAGCCCAATTATTGATGACAAGCCTAGAGAAATGTGAAATTATGTTACAACACTTTACAACACTCCAAATGAGGCAAGATTAAGGTTGATTTTGATTAAAATTATGTTTATTATGCTTAGTTGATTGATAAAACCCTATAAAAGTGTGAAAGTATGTTACAACACTTCACAACACTTTAGCAAGGTGCCATTAAATTCCATTATTTCACAAGGGCCCAAGACCTAATGTGAATGTGTTATCCACATTACAACACTAAATCAAGAAAAAATTAAGCCAAAATCCACAAGGAGGACCCAAACAAGTGTGAAAATGTCAAGGGATCCATTTTACTACACTACAATGTGTTTCTGTTTGCTATTGTTAGCTTTCTATTTCAGTTTGCAGATCTCCTATTTCATCTAATTCATTACAAGTCTAGTCTAAATTACTTCATCTTGTGCATTGCTTAAAATCCAAATTTCATCCATGACGTTTCATTTCATATTGTTGAATA
>VDFB02242117.1:0-17185 GCA_007258455.2 Sequoia sempervirens
CAACATACTTCATTGATTAGGTCAGCCATAATGAACAAATAGACAGAAAATCATTTTTCCGGATCTCTTTACCTGTACATGGATTAATGCAACATTACAAAACTTACCAATAAGGTACCATACATGCTTAACAACCTATCCTAGGGATCCACAACACAAGATGATGATCCGGTGAGGCATACAGATTGGCATACTAACCAGATACCCTGTTCATCATGTTCTCTGCCGGTAATACATTGTACTTAACTTTAGTTGCTGGTATGACCAAGTTTTGATCTGTGAACCACAATAGTGACTTTAGTTTCCATCAATGACAACACTAGAATCCATACCAATAATCTTCCCAATCCATATGCCAACAATCTCCCCCTTTGGCATTGATGGAAACACTTAGTGAAAAATGACTAAGTGTCAAAACGAGAGGTATGCTGCCAAACTCCAAAATTTCAAAACACAACAAAACACTACTCCCCCTTAGGATGTCAAGGTATTTTTCACTGCATTCTCTCCCCCTTTGACATTAATGACAAAACTTTACTGCTTTTTCTCCCCTTTTTCTAATATTCTTACTGCACTTCTTCCTTTTTATTTGCTAAAACAAAATTTTGTTGCTCTCCCTCTCTCCCTTTGCTAAATAGAAATTTGATCAAAATTTGGAAAATTACGGCTGCTGCACAAATCAAAAAATTATTTTATACTTATTTTTCATCTCTGGAAGGAATTTCTTCCAAGCATCTACAACAATCCCAATAATTATTATCGAACTGTTATTTTATGATGTCTGGTTAATGATCTGAATGAGGGATTCTCGAATTGTAATTACTTCTTCCAACCTCTCTCCTTTCCTCAAAACTTCAATCAGCTGCTCCAATTTGCATTCAGTTTGATCCTTTACTTTCCAGAAGGTGTCCATAAGAGTGTTTCCAAAAAAGTGAATCTTTGAGTGCTCAACCTGTAACTCATGAATTTTGTTCTTTACTGCTCCATTCAGGTCCTGAACCATATTGTAGTCCTGACCAATTTTATTCAATTCACTTTCAATTTTCTCTAGCTTGACTTTTTATTTTCCAACAACATGAGGCCAACGTAGACAATAATTGTAGATGTCATTAGCTAAATTGATGCACTGTCTCAACACATTCATTTTATTTTTTTAGTTTTGTAAGGGATAGCCTAAACTGCTCTTTCAAGTGTAGGATTATTTCCTCCTCTTTCTTACCCTAAGAGTCAGAGGCCACAACTTCCTTAATACACTCAATCAACTCTTTAGGGAATACATTCTACAAACTTTCCAATTCAATGTTATTCTGCACAAAGTATTTTCCCAGAGTACTCTCAATCAGATCCTGCTCATATGAGGGTCGATCTAACCACATGTCAACAATATTTTGCATTCCATCTTTCTCTTGAACTATTTGCAGTATCTTTGTTTTGAATAAAGCGCCTTCTTCTTCATTTCCTTCAGTCATTGTTTCATCTGGTTCAACTGATTTCAGTTCATCTCTTGGGGTGTATTCATCAGAGTCTTCATCAAGTATGTCCACAATTATATGTTCTTTGCCTTTTCCTTTAGTTTTAGGAGACTTGAGTACTGGAGGAGTATCATCAGTAAACTTTATTGCTCTTTTCTGCTTCCTCTCCGTCTTACCAAAAGATGATCCAACTTCAACTGTTTTTATCGGAAAATAAATACCAACTACTCCAAATTTTTTTAATTCTCTAAAGAAATTTGCATAAACTTTCTCACAATTTTCCAGAGTATTGAAATGCTTAAAAAATTTCTTACAGACCAGTTCACTCTCCTTCCATACAACATTATCATTCTGCAGCAAGCAATTTAGAAAATACATCATGATACATATGATCAAAGTGCCAAACCTGAAAGGATAATCTATATCCATTGCCAATTGCATGTTCTCCATCAGTTGATCTTTCAATAAAATACATAGGTCAAAGTCTTGGTCCTCCATTATCATCTTATGTGAAATGTAAATTGCGCCTGTAGAGGTTGATCCCTATTTCTGAAGAATATTTCATATGAAATTCCATATGTAATGTACCTTGTCAATGGATCTTTGATCATCGAAATTACCAAAGCCCCTTGATCTCCTATTACACCAGTTAGGGTTTCGACTTCCTTATTTTGAATCAACTTCTTCTTTGGAATATCTCCAACATTAATCCAGTTAAATTTCTAATCACCTCCTTCAAAATAAGATAGGGTTTGTCCAAATTTAGAGTATCTTCATTCAATCTTCTCAAGATGAACCTAACCACTTCCGCATTGTCAAAATAAGGAAATTCGTTCCAAATGTCCAAACTCCTATGTTTCACTCCTTTGAGCCACTTCAATTCACCGGCAGGAAAAATATCTCTTAGATCCCTGATCTTCCTACTACTATATTCATCCAAACTCACAATTCCTTTGATTTGCTTCATTTTCCGTACCAAACAACGTTTTTCTATCGAGCACAAATTTAGAAATTCTACAAGTGAATGGAATATTTGATGAATTTTTCGTTGAATCAACTTGACTCCTTCAAAAAATTTCTCCAGAAGCTCTTTCACTATTCTTCTTCAATGCAAAGTGACAAATAAGGGTTCCAAGTATCCTTTTATAGCTTTGCACACCTAAATTTTTTCTACAATAAATGCCCTACCCTAGGAGTTCTAGTTGCACTGCACTCTCAGACAGTAAGAGTAGAATCCATCTGCAGGCCTTCAAGATCTCAACTTACAGAACAAGTGATCACAAATACATTTGTTGGCTGATGGCACAACTACTTACAACTTCCTGTATTCTAGTTGCAACTATTGACAGGGGGAAAAGGATTTTCCTTGAAAGACTCCCCCTAGGCTAATGGCCTAAGATCAATTTCCAGATGAATTACCAGAGGATGCTTTCGGTACGGGATTATCAGATTCACTTTTCTTTATCCATGTTTTCTTCATCTAATCTCTTATTTCTTCCATAGTCACTTTTCCTTTTCCTTTGTCATTTTTCTGTGAATTTCTTTCTTGATATACCGAACCTTTTCTATCCATGTTCCTGTTCCTACAAAATCTTGCAATGTGACCAAATCTGTTGCAATTGTAACACACCAAATTTCTTCGTCTAGGCCATTCATTCCATTGATTTCCCCTTGATATGCATTGGTTAGAAATATGTCCAAATCTTCCATAGGTGTAGCATTTTACACTCCTTATACTGACAGCCATGCTTCTACATTCAATTGACTTATGACCAAACTTATTACAACTAAAACACTGATCAGGAAATGTTGGATTGCTTGAATTTACTTTTCTTCTACACTGAGAAGCCATATGACCAAATTTACTACAAGCAAAGCAATAACCATTAAAATTTTGAGCATTGGGTTGTCTTACCAGATACCTTTTTCCTTTGTTCATCTGATTTCTTTGTTTGAGATCCTTGTGTTCAAATCTGGAGCTTTCTTCCTTCTCATATCCAAGACCTCGGTTATCATTTGCATCCTTCTATCCTTTAGTCATCTCATCAAGCTTAACAAAACTGATCCTAAACTTCTCCTTGTATTCATTTGCAGTAGAGAGTTCATCTCTGAGAATAACTATCTGTCTTTCAAGATCTTGTTCATTACTTTTGGATTGTTGTAGTTCAATCTCCAGCTGAATGAATCCACTATTAACTCTATTGTATTCTTTAGATTTCTCTTTCAAGGATTGAGCCAGATTCTCCTCATTCTTCTTCCTTTCTTCAATCTCCTTAGTTAGCTTCATCACCACATATTCCATCTCAAGCTTTAGAGTAGCATTGTCCCTAGCAATATTTTCACATTCTTCAGTTATTTCTTTTAGGGTCTGATTCAAGTGAACATCTTCCAAGCTTTTATTTTCTTTCTATTTTAGTTGATCACATAGTTCCTTCCTCTTTTCTCTTGACTCATTAATTTTATCCTTCAATAATTGAATGAATTTTTCAGCATCCATAAGATTTGCTTTTAACTCTAGGACTTTTGCTTTAGACTGATCAAGATCATCAAGTGCTCCATAAGTTGGTGTTGAAGACCACCAAAGTCCATTGTACTTCAAGATCCACCTCATGTTGTTAAACTTTCGATGAGGAACTTGCTTTGATACCAATTGTTGGACTCAAGGAACACTGAGAGGGGGGGTGAATCAGTGTTCCACAAATTTAAACTTTAAATCCATATATTAAGCCATTAACAACACATAAACATAAATAAAGATGCAACCAAATGAACAAGATAATAAAAGCACAATAACACCAATATTTTTATGTGGAAACCCTACTAGGGGAAAAACCACATTGGGGATTAATCCACAATTTATATACTCTGTTAAAAGTATGAAGAAAAAGGGAATGCACATGCATTTAGGCACACTGCGTAGAGCTCACTGCTCAAAACAAGGAAGGCTCACTACCATACAAAATGTTAGAGATTACAAAAAAAAAATTAACTAAGAAGATAACATCTACAAATTCCTGGTTTCAGGTCCGGTGAAGCTCATAAATCAAGTTCTGGACCTTTTGTCAGACTCCGCACTTCGCTTCTACTCTGTCACCAAATCCTCTTTTGTACCAGCAAAATTCTCACACCTGATCTTTTGATATTTGCTTACCCAAGTTCTCTGCCCTACAACTTCTCTCATATATCTCATGCACACAAAATGAATTGCCCGAACTCCAATAAATACTCACTATCAAGAATTCAAACACTATATGTCGGCTTGACACAAAATATAATATTCTCTACATGACGGCTTCAAATCATAAATAATTTTTGATGCGTACCCACACATGTCGGCCAAACAATAGCTAGGACCCAAAACAAAATTCTCAGACATAGAAACAATTAAACAATCATCCCTTATACATCCAAATACGCTTCATTGATTAGGTTGGCCATAATGAACAAATAGACAAAAATCATTTGTCGGATCTCTCTACTCATACACACGGATTAATGCAACATCACAAAACTTACCAATAAGGTACCATACTGCTAAGCTTAACAACCCGTCCTTGGATCCACAACACAATATGATGATCCAGCAGCTACTACCGATTAAGTATACCAACCGGTACCCTCTTCATCATGTTCTATCAGAATGCAGTAATCACTTGACTTTAGCTACCAGTATGACTAGGTTCGGATTTGTGGACCACAATAGTGACTTCAATTTCCATCAATGACAACACTAGAAGCCATACCAATAATCTCCCCGAGCCATATGCCAACAGCTTGATGTTGGATTTGATGCTAGTTTAGAACACAATAGTTCACAAGACTCAAATTGATGTTTTTCAATGCTTTAGAGGATATGGTGTATGCTTTACTTGAACTAGCTATGAGGTTGCAAGTAAAGGTTGCTCTAAAAACACTAGCAAGATAATGGTTTGATTTCTTGGGTTCAATATGTGTCCAATACTAGGTTGATGTTTGGTTTTTGATTTGGTGATGTTGATAATCTATGGTGAAAATTTTGTGTCCAAAAGATGGTATTCATGAACCTTATGTAAACCAAGTTCAATTTGAAGAATCGTGATGTTGGATTTTGACTAATAGGTCCAATAATGTTTTTTGATAACTGAATGGAGTTTTTAGACCAAGTGTTTGAAAATTAGATGTTTTGACCAATTTTGAGACAAGTGTGCAAATAGGTCAATAGCAATTTCTATTTAAGGTAATAGCGGCAGTCTTTTAGATCAATAGTGACTCTCTTTAAGGCAACTACGACCAAGTTTTTCAAAAGCAACTCTTTTTTGATAGTGACTATCATAAACCAATGATAATAATAGTGGCTAATCTAAGCAATAGCGGGCAAAATTTATGTCAACTGCGGTAATGTTTCAGACAGTAGCAACAAAACTTCATAGTAGCGACTCTATTATAGCAGTTTCCAATTTTGTCATGGTAGTTTATTTTGAGAAGTTTGCAAGTTTTTTATATTCATTTGATCTGATGTTTGAGACAATGTTTCTGAGATACAACAAGTGATAAAACACAACAAACAAAGTGTATGACTTGAATGTAATGTTTTGATGACAATAGGCCAAAATCAACCTAATTTATACTAGTAATAACGCTTCAAAAAACACTTCAAGCATTTTTATCCCTAAGGTCAAAGCCAGTGGTAATATTTTAAGGCCCACAACTTGGAAGCTCCTTCAAGTCAAGTGTAGGGACACCCAAAGGGATGTATACATTTAAGTCTTTCGAGAGTGGATAGATAGGGGCATCCCAGAATGGAAGGATAACCCAAATCACCCTTTCCCCAGAAAGCTACAAGTAGCTTATGCTAAGCAGGGGATTTATATCTCAACTCAAGGGAGTTCATATGGTGAGTAAAAAGCTTCAAGGTATGGTGTGCATCCCTTACATTGAAAATAGCACTAATACACAGTCAATCCATAAGGTGGGAAACTAGTATAAGGTTCTTAGTCACTACTCAGGGGACTAATGCCTTTTGAGCACTCATCAAGCCCTTTAAGGCTCTAACCAATCCTACTAGGGGCTCTATATACCCAAAGGTACCTCCAAATTCTAAAGGTAACTATCAGCAAAGGCTAATGCTAGTTAGATCTTAGTGTTTAACCTTGATTGATTTATATAACGACCTAAGGGAAAAACCACTTTGAGTCACCTTGAGTTCTCTAGTGCGGGATGTATCTCAAGGCAGACCCGAAGGTAATGATGTAAAAAAAATGCAAAGAGCCCAAAGTGTTTCTTGTAACCCAGGATTGTAAAAAAGATGTAGGGGGTGAGGATACACACTTGGCTTGCTAGTCACAGTGAACACGGTAGACAATTTATAGCAATTTGATTTTAAGCCCAAAAAATGAAGTGTTTTGAAGATACAAGTTCATGTTTTAGATGCACCAACTTCAAATATTTGAGACTTTCAAACAAGAAATGCCATAAATCATCTGGTTGTCATTGCAATTAGAAAAGATGAAATGTTCAATTTTATGCACCAAAATGAAACTTGAAGATTGTAACCAAGTTTTAATGCACCAAATACAAATTTTCAAGTTGTCTTGTTCATTTTTATTGCACCAAAAGAAAGTGAGTTCATTTTAATAGCACCAAATATAAACATTCAAGTTGTCTTGTTCATTTTTAATGCACCAAAAAGAAAGTGGGTTCATTTTAAGAGCACCACATGTAAACATTCAAGTTGTCTTGTTCATTTTTAATGCACCAAAAGAAAGTGAGTTCATTTTAAAGAACACCAAATGCAAATGTTTTGAATACTTAAAAGAACATTTATAAAAAATTCTTTGAAAATTAAAAGGCCTTAGACCATTCGTCAAATCTTCAAGAAAATAGTTAGTTGTTCACACAAAAACACGCCATAACCCTGCAAGGGCTACACAAACAATGTTAGAAAATCTCACAAACATAACAAACAATCAGTAGTTAGGGTTAGATACTCTGTGAATTCAAGAAATTTTGCAAAATTGACATAGACTCAAAAACAAAGGCCCGTTGAGTGGACACAGTACCTACAATAGCAACCTTGTATTGATTGTGACTATGAAACTTTCCAAATGATAGCAACAATATGTTGGGTTGATAGTAGCTCGTTTAAGAATTGAAAGCGGCTCTATAATGTTAGTTCAAATACCCATACTCAAAAATTACAGCTAAAAGAACTGGCCAGAAACTTTCTAAATGATAGCAGCAGTTTTTGGTCGATAGTGGCAAAAAAAAAAGTGACAAATCGTTGATTTTAAAGGTGAAAACATTCTAGTTAGCAAATTGACTGCAGAAAGTTAGGTATTCGAAAACTTGCGGCGCTCACCAAACTCAATGAGAAACATTAAAGTTAAGGACCCAAGTCCCGCTCCAGGCATGCCATGATGTGTAAGAGGTGGATTGATGGAATCACAACAATGAAAGCAAATTAATTGAAATAAAAACAAGATAAATCCCAACCTACTCATGAAATTCTATTGTAAAGCAATGAATTCAATAAACAATGTTAGCAGAAACGAGAACATAAACGAATTCAAAACATTACAATTTTACCATCCATGCCGAGAGTGTGTTCATTATTGATAACAAATAATTTACATTATTAACAATCATAATATGTATGGGATATGATATAACAAAATATGATATAAGTAATGCAAATTAATCAATAAAAGTTGGGAAATAGAGAAAAGTGTAACTAGTATAGAAGAGGTGAAAATGAAGATTAGTATATAACTAATCTATTCATGGGTAGATTCATTAAATCTTGGTATCTTGTTATGTATACACTTACATATTAAATTATTATGAGAATGAAGAATTCCTTTGGCTAATAGAACTTGTATGATTAGGTAAACAATTGACATGTCTTGCATGATACCAAACTTTTAATTGTGGCTAAAATATTTTAGAGATGTTGACTACTCATGATGTGTTATGTTGAAACCCCTCTTCCCCCACCCCAAATAAAAGGGCCATTGGCAATTGCATCCCAACTTGTGAGGATAAATTTTTTTCTATTGTGAGTGAATTACAACAGTTTCTTTGATTCCCAATAGTTGTGATACATAGGCAGGCTACAATGGGTGACACTTGAGGAGTAGGACAGTGTTTTGAAATTAGGTTGAGTCTAGGGATTTGGCATGATATTGAGAACTCACCTTATTTGGCACAAGAATGTAAGCTAAGAAATAGAGTTGTCTTTATTGCCATTGTTTGGTAAAGGTTAGGAAGCTATAACTTTAATCTATTCATGGATTGGAGTTCCTTATAGCTAGATATGCTGCTATATATACACTACTATACTAAATAATTATGAAAGGAAGAATGTCTTTGGCTAACAGAATATTATATGATTGCGGTAAGTAATTGACATATCTTGGATGATATCTTGAATAATTTATCTGAGTATTTGGACATGTTGATTGCTCATGATATGTTCAATTTGACTCTGTATTATTTCATTGCCCCACCATTCCCCCTCCCCATCCCCAACCCAAAAGAAATAAAGAAAATAAAAATCAAAAAGACCGTGAGGATGCATGTTGACTTACAGGATGTAATTTTTCTATTGTGGAAGGTGAACTATAACATAGATTATTTGATTCTTGATAGTTGTGATACATTAGTGACACATGATGGAGTGGCACTCAAAGGAATAGGCTAGGTTTTAGATGGAGTTGAGCATAAGAATTTGATGTGATATTGAGACTACCTTATTTATTTGGTGCAGAATGTATGTTAAGAAATAGAATGTCTTCATTGTATTGTTTGAAGTAAGATTACAAAGCCATGAAATTTTAAGTGGGAGTAAATTAAAAGTGATATGTGCCACAATTTAGAGTGGATGAATGTCAATAGAAAATTTAATTATTAGATGTTATCAATAGAAATTTAATTGTAGATGGTTGACAAGTGGTGGTATATACATTTCAGCAAAGGCTAACAACCTATTTAGTCATTTTATTTGTATTTTAGACAATAAGCATATTACCAAGAGATGATGTATGATGCACTCCCATACTATAAAACTATAATTGAGTGCATAATAGAGATGGAAGGAAAAATTGGTTGAGTAAAAGTTCACCTTTAAAAAATTAGATTACCTTTATTTGTGTATTTGTGGGATAATTAATCATTTGGCATATGTTTTTGATTAGATAAGGTAAAATCAAGGGCCAAATCAGGGCCCTTCCCTTCAAAGCCCTAAGGGAAAGTTACACCAAAATATGATAAAAAAAAACATAAAAAGTCCTAACACTAGGGAGAGGGACCCATAGTGGGTCGGGCTCCTATACTAGGTATAGGAGTTGACCAAACTGGGCCCATTACTTTTTAATAAGAGATCTTTTAAATATTTGATTTTTTTCCAAAAATAGGACATATGGGGACCAATCAATGTTCCCATCACATTTGTTTACTTTTTTATATTTTTTTATTAATATTAGGTTGCATACACAAATGATTAACAAGGATTTTAAAACACAAATGCAACTAACATTATTTTGAACCTGTACACAAGTGGATGCAACAAAACCCAAAATGTCACATTAAAGCATTTATATTAATAAGTAAACATCCATATCTTCCAAGTACATGACTAGCCATCAACCTAATTTAAGTTCCAAGTTGCATTATAATAAACAGTTATAAATATTTTTTCATTACAACATATCCCATCCAACATGGAGATCCATCCCAAAAAAAGTGCATATAATAAAAATTTGGAGTCTCAAGTAAAATGTAATAGTGCCCAAGTGCACTCAAAATAGTGATAAATGCCCATCTATTGGCCCCTTTTCCTTAATACCTACAAAAAAGGCCATAGATAACTGTGTAAGGCTCACGAAACTAGCTGTCAAAACAAGAGGACAACAATTTATTAAAATCTAGCACAAACAACTCAAACAATCATTCAACCAAATAAATCAACTCTCCATTAATTCCACACCATCGATGGTTTAAGGCACATAGATTTTCTCTATCAGTGTTTCCTATACCATTTACTTCATGATAGATAGATTAACAATAAACAATTCCACAAAACCTCCACCACTCATTCCATCAAGTATTTTCTACGAGGACATGAAAATTTCACCGTTTGAGCTTTAAGGAAGTTTATTTGACAGTGCTCATTCCTATTCCTCTTAAATATTGTTCAATTCAGAGTTATTCTTGAAAATCATTTAGTTTTTTTATTCACTAAATATTTTTGAGAAAGAAATGAAAATTTCATATTATTGGAAGGTATTTATTTATGTTTATAATCATAGTTATACTTAAATATTGTTCAGTTCAAAATTATTCTTAAATATCATTTAATTCAACTATGCACATGAAAATTTCACTGTGAACTTTAAGAAAGTTTATTTGACAGCACTGATTTCTATTTCTAGTCATGATTATTTTTAAATATTGTCGAATTTAGAGTTATTCTTACATAATTGTTTAGCTTTGATCATTCATTTAGTCAATATTATTTTATGAAAACGTGGAAATGTCACAGTTGAATGTTAAGGAAGTGATAAATTCGCAAAGCATCCTCAATGCATCCTTAGACTATACTTTCTTGCTTGTTGTGAAGGTAGAAGCAAAGCGGCAAAACGTATCAAAGCCTTGCCAAACTTTTGTCTCCCTGATTTAAGGTTCCAAAGTTTTTTCACTTACCTTGAGCTGACTTTGGGATGCCATCAAGTACACAATATGCATGGAGCCTTGTGATGTTTGGGAGATGGTCCTTAGGATAATTTTATTTCGAACTTTCTACCAGTGGTTGAACTTGCAAATTTCATAGGTTATGACAAATTCTATTTGATCTTCTAGGGTCACTTGTGTAATGATTTGAGCTTTCAACAAAATGTATCAAAATGATTTGAGCTTGATGGCAAGCAGATGCATCAAGTTTGGTTTATGAGTGATATCAATTCATTTGGTAGCATCTTTAGCATCCATTGAATAATTCATGTATCTATGGTAGGATTTTCATTGACCAGTTGATTATTGAATTACTACTATTCAAAACAACCTAATATCTTCTACACATTTTTTTGAAGAAACAACATGACTAGTATTCTTTCTCTGTAACAGTATACCTCATTTGCACATAAGAATTAACAAAAGTTGATGATTGCTTTTAAATTTTAGCTTGAGAAAATATTATCCCTTTTCTCAGCATGAACACTGAATTGGGGGTAAGTTGGTGACTATGTTTGTAGTAAATTTGGCTTTGTATCCTCCAACTACGTGGTTTTTAAATTTTGGTTTGAAGCTTCTTATAAGTATCAAAGTTGTGCCTAAATTAAAGCAAGATGGTACCTTAGTATTCACCTGCTCTTTATATGTAGATCTTACACAATATGCTCAAATCGTATTCCCTAGAGAAAACAACAAAACAAGGTACCTTGTGGTTTGTTCAAACCAAATAAAATATCTTAACAGGTCGAACTGTTTCTAGAGATTTGAAATTTGACATTTGACGGGAGGGAAGTGAGAAAGATTTGGCAAACCCCTCTTTGCAGGCTGCCCATCAAATGTCAAATTTCAAGTGGCAAACATTCATAGGTTCAATAGAAAATTGGTTATTTGAGTGCATTTGTATATTGTATGTGATGATGTAGATTTGTTCTTACATGTTTAATTTGGAGTACAACTCTAATTTTTATTGTGCTTGTAATCACCAGGGAACAAAGGCTCAATGATGGGAATCTGTCCCAATATTTGTATCTCCTAGTGGCTATATTTAATTGTAATATAGCTATATTTGTACCCTAATTCAAAATGGCATCCTTGCTCCATATCCCATTTCTCACGGTTGCAATGTTCAAATGTAAAATAGACACATCCTTAACTTCTGATATTCCATTTCAAGCTGGTGTCCTTATTCTCACAATTCATGTGTCATGTTGACTAGGGTTGTAGATCATTGAGGCCACATTTAGAGTTACTATCTGATAGGATTCTATAGTCGGGAAACATAATTAAACTCATTGTTGCAATCATGTTTTTCTTGCCTGAGTAGTTAACAGGTTTGAAAGTTTGGTAGGTTCAATAGTGGGGCTTCCCAGATTAGGGGTTTCAATGATGAAATTCAAAAATTAGTGAAATAAAAAATACATATGAAAATTCACATCTTCAAGAAGAATTAGAAATAAAATGATATGAAAGAAGATATTAACATGAAAGCATTTCAAGTAGACAACTTTTCATTGATTATAAATTATGTTTCTAATTTTGATTACAATGTCTTGGAAGTGGTACAACTCTTTTGTAGTTTAAAATTTTACAAAATAAAAACTACCATAACACCTGAGCTAAGCAATCATCATCAACATAAAAGTCTTCAAATTTCTAAACTATGTTATCTCTTTTTTCAGTTTCCTTCTATACAGGCAAGGTTGAATCTGTACTGGGTTGACTAATTCAAAGTTTTGGATTTGAACTGAAATAAGAACTTGGTGGAGATCTTGCCAATTTTGATGAATATTCTTGCTTAAGTATATAATAAATTATTATTCTGGATAGTGGGCCCCTAATTTTCCATTTAATAAATGCTTAATTTTTTATTTAATAATCTGTAAACATATACATAAACAATCTGATATTATTATTTTTGTTCTCTTGATTCTAGGTAACATTATTCATTGGTTGCATACTAAACTCATACTGACATCAAATCAAACATAGAACAATCAAAACAAACATATAACATCATAAATCAGAATGTGAAACTATCAAATCAAACATAGAACATCATAAATCAGAATGTGAAACAATCAAAACAAACATATAACATCACACATCTTCTATTCAAAGCATCACTATGAACTCACCAACTGAACTTACAAATTCAAATTACAAATTGCAATTACAAAGATGAAGAAATTGGAATGCCACATGTTGTAATGTTTGTGATTAATATTAGTATAGCTAATTATTGGTCAGTGTTTTTATCTTGCTTTACAAATTTTAAATTGTCAACCTCACTGCACACATGCCCGAGTATTCATATTTGTTCTACCCATCACGTACAAGCCCAAGTAGTTCTTAATAGTTAGGTTGCACCACCCTGCAGGCCTCTCGACTAATCAACACAGGTAAGTGGGATGTCCAGTTCAATGCTTTAGGCTCTTTGTTTCTTTAACTTTGTACTGAAGAGATTCAAAAGATTCCAAATTACAAAACTGATGTCCAAAGGTGTTTGTTGACATGTGCAGATGAAAAACAAAGCTAAAATGCGGACCCGTCGTGGTAGCAAGAGACTAAAGACAACCATGCCTCCAGAAAAAAGAGTTCATTTCGCGTTGGATGAAGACAGTCAAGTCACTAATGAGAGCATTCCTCAACCAGTTATGCCAGTTATTCAAGTAAATGTAGCTACTAGAAGCAAGAAAGTTTCAGTTCAATGGGAGTGGACAAAAGAGGATATGGATTCAACATTGAAAGATGTGGAGGATGATGAAATGTCGACAAGGAGTGCAGCCAAAAAGTGGGGAATCCCTACGACAACACTTAGCAACTGGTTAGGCGGTTTAACATCATCAAAAAAAGGTCCTCCCACAGTATTGACAACAGTTGAAGAGGGTTTGATTGTGGAATGGTGTAAAGAAATGGTAGCAGTGGGCCATGGGCTGGAGATTATTAATCTCAAAGCATAAGTTGTGCAAATATGCCAAACATAACCAAACCCTTTTAAGGATGGGTTGCATGGGAAGTCCTGATGGACTGGGTTTAAAAGGCATCATCCCGAATTGACATTGAAGACAGCGAAAGGACTAGATAGAGACAGAGCTCTAAACCTTAGGTCTGTTGTAGTTGTCGCATTCTATGACACATTGTCCAAAGCATATCAACCCAACCCATACAGACCACATAAAATTTGGAATTGTGACGAAACCGAAATTCAAGATGGGAGAAATGGAGCCATGCGAGTTTTGGCCAAAAGAGGCAGTAGAAGTGTCTCATACATTATTCCAAAGAGCAGGGAATGGATAACAATTTTATGTTGTGTTAATGTTGTTGGACAAAGCATAGCAGGCTTCTATCTTTTCAAAGGTAAAAAGTAGCTAAAAAACTACATTGCTAGCTACGAACCAGGTGCGTGCATGGCTGCCCAGCCCCAAGCTTGGATGATGAAAGAGTTGTTTATGAATTGGCTGCATCATTTTGCATGATCAGTTTCAGGTGGAGTATCGCTGACAAATAGGCACTTGCTCATATTAGATGGCCATAGCAGCCACATAGCCATGACAACCATCCAAGAAGCCAGATCTTTAGGGATCGATTTGCTCACACTACCAACACACACATCACACAAATTGCAACCATTGGATGTCAGTGTTTTTTCAGCATTCAAGTCATATTTCAAATCAGAAAGAGCAGTGTGGTTGGCTAGATATCCTAACATAGAAATAAAAAGAGCAGAATTAGCAGAATTGAGCAGCAAGTCTTTTCAGAAATCACTGGCAGTTTCAAACATCACTGTTGGTTTTAAAAGGACAGGTATATGGCCCCTCAATCCAGATGCTCTAATGGAGGAAATGCACCCCAACAAAACTTTTCAGTTCAGTGTGCATGATGATGCTTCTGCAGTGTAGAACATCCTTAGTCTTTCCAGGGTCAATGTGTCAAATGTGGAAGTTGCCAACACATTGTTGTCAAGGCTTGCCAATGCTGATTTAAATCCTACAACAATAGAAACAGTGGGAGAGGAAACAACTTTACATGATTCAGGTGAACCTACAATGGGGGGTCAACTAGTTGATGACATGGCTAAAATTCAACAAGAGACTAACATGGATGGACTTAGCCTTCCCTCTCCCCCAAGCCAACCATCATGGTTGGTGGAGGGAGCCATGAATTTAGGATATGACTTGCATCCATAGGAAGAAGGCAACACATTCTCTTTCCCCTCTCAACCATCCACATTGAATGTGGATGAAATGGTACATTACTATGTCGAGTGTGGAGAAGGTGATACCCAAGATATTACAAATTTGAGTCAGGATACCAAGGCTGAACACAACATTCATGGAGATTCCAACCAATCCTTGGTTTCCCAAGTAGATTCACGTATCAGCAAATTTCTCAAACTGCCAGTTCACATTGTGAAGGAAAAACCCAGGACAACAGAGGATAGAGGAATTTGGTTGAGCCGACAGTCCCAATTATTAACAACAAACGAATACATGAACTTGTTAATGGAACAAGAGCAAAGGAAGAAGGAAATTTAGGAGTTAAAATTGTGAAAGAGGTAGTAGATTCAGGAAAGAAAGGCAACACGTGTTGTTGCAAAGGAGCATAAGGATCAAGCCAAACTAGATAGAGAGATTGCACGACAAGCAAAGGAACAACAGAAAAAGGAAAAAGAGCTCAAAAGGGAGCAAGATAGGATTCAAAAGGAGCAGGATAACAAGGAAAAAGAACCTGAAATGGCAAGGTTGGATCTATAGAGACAAAGGCGTTTAAGCAACCCCTTAAACCCTTTGCCCAAAAATCATGCCTTGTTTAGGGAAATGGTCAACATTCATATCCCTAACTATCATACAATTGTGACCACCACTCAATTTCCTTTAAGTCTAACCCCACCCATTGTGACCAGTACTCAATTTCCAAGTGTAACCCCATCCATTATGAGCAGTACACAAAATCTAGGCCTAAGGGCATCCCATTTGAACAACACTCTAAGTCCACCAGCAAGGGAAGAGAAAACGATTGGGAGTAAGTTGTCAAGAAGCCAGGCAACAACAACCTCTGCCACTTCGAATCCAATAAGTTTTCCAGTATGATTTGAATGAGATTGGTAGCAACCAATCATTCTACACACAACAAGTTTCAAATTGCAGTCAGGGAGGCATTTTTTTGCATTTTGTATTAGTGGGCATACAAAAATGATTTACAAGGATTTGCAAAACATAATTGCAACTGACATGGTTTATACACATAGAAAGTTTAATACATCATGGTTTTGTAGGAAATAATTGCAACTTCCTTAGAGGTGATAAAAAAATTCAATGTTATGTGGAAGATGTATGATCCTCCTAGAAGGTGTGGTAAACTTACAACCGCTCGTGCTTCTTTTTTAGAACAAAAAAACTAGTTGCTACTACATTAAAAAATAATTGTTTGATAGGTTTTGACTAAATGCGAGTCTCTAGTTGGCTCATTCCTTGTTTATGGAAATTCTAAATTAGTTGTCCATGTGTTTTTATTATGTCTTTGCTAGATATATATATGGAAGAGAATTATGGTGTCTTTGATGATGTACTTGGGATTATTTGTTATTCAACATTAGAAAGAATTCTTCATTTTTTAGGTTATGCCTTGATTATTCAATTCAACTATTGTGGTTTATTTGGAAAGAAATGAATGGTCAATATTTAAGAGTGTGTTAGGCCCCCTACTAGATTCAACGATGATGTTGTAATCTATATTCTTGCATTGCATGTTGAAATATTACTAAGGGAAATCATATATGTGCTTGGCATGTCAATGATTTGTATTTAGTAAACACCCAATTGTCAACATAAAACTTGTTTGGGTACAATGATATGTTGAGGGCATGAATGTGGTGTAACCTAACTGTCAAGGTCAACATGGACTTCACATTCTTCACTGTTATAGATGGCATGTCTTCATTTCAGTCATATGCATTTATACCCAACATGTGTGCAATGAGGTGGACAACCTAAATATTTCATTTTAAC
>VDFB02242118.1:0-23736 GCA_007258455.2 Sequoia sempervirens
TAAGCAACGTCTATGCATATGGTAGAAAATTCCCTTATAGGTTCTATCAGATTTTGTTTGCCATTGTACTTAGGGAGATTCAGTATGACATACCCATGAGGGAAAGGAGTCATGTACAATGATCTATCAAAGGTAAATGGGCATATTTCCTTTGTTGAAAAGGATTTCTTAGTTGACACCACCATGTTTTCCATTTGTGTTTGCAGTGCATGCATTTGTGTTTGCAAGACATCAACCTGAGTTAAGGATGTGTTGGACAGATTATGTGGATTTGTGTATGTATTCTAAAATCCAAGGTCTCATGATGGGTTTCGATTGAACATTGGTATCTGAGGTGGGTTTGGATTCTGAATGTTGGTAAATGTGTTTTGGTACAAAATATGCATAAATTGGTGTTGACTTGGGATTTGTGTGAACGGATTCTGAGTACCACTCTGGGAGGAGGGATTATGATTCATAATCTATGTAAATTGGTGTTGACTTTGAATCTAGGAGAATGGATTCTGATTCAGAATCTGTGTGAATGGGTTTTGACTTGGAGTCTATGTGAATGGATTATGGCTACCGATTTGAGAGGTGAATGTATTTTGACTGCTAATCTGGGAAGATGGATTCTGATTGCTATACTGGAATGAGGGAATGCCTCTTGTTTGTGTAATTTGTGTTATAGTACCAGTCGTTTGAACACTAGGTATGGTACATGTGACGTGAACACTAGGTATGGTTGTTGACTATGGTATGACACTCGTGACACTAAAATTTGGTGTAGAAGTTGATGTTTTAGATCTTTTAATCCCAACAAGAGGACTGAAGGGAGTGGACAATGATGCCCCTATAGTGAAATTAAATCCTGATGTCATGCCAGACGTACCAAAGGGAGACGTATGGATTGTCATACTATGTGTAGATATGCCCGATGGTATGGTTGTATTTACCTGAGGTATAGTAGTACTGGCAGTCGTATTTTTACCTTGTGTAGGTTGAGTTTGTAAGGTGCTAATATCAAATCCTATGGGTAGGGTAGTGCCTTCAACTAGGAGTTTGGCTAAGTATCATTGATGATTGTTTGCTAGGTACTCATCTACAAAAGAGGCAAACTTAGGATCCTGTGCCGCAGCCTCTATGTCTTCTACTGTAATGTGTCCTTGAGTGTTTCTAGTGGTTAATTTGTCTAATAAAGTCCTGTGAGGTCTTGTGGAGAATGGATTGATGAATTTTTTTGGGTTTGATATCTTTTCTCTCTCTTCTCTTAGACCTAGTTTCAACCATGTAAGATAAGCTCAATATGCAAGGAATGCAAAACTACATTTATGGACACTATGACTCTAGTCTATGTTTTTGGGATTTTTTGAATGCAAAATAGGGAATGTTTTAGGATGACGCTAGTCTAATATGACAATATCTAAAGATGCAAATTCTAAGAAAACTTCTAAGGTAATCAATTTTGTAAACCCGAGACGGGGGGACCAACTACCTAAAGTCTAACCAGGGCGTCAATTTAGTTAAGTCAAGGAACCAATGTAGGATGAGGATCAAAGACAAGTTAAGTTTCCTAACTAGACTGATGAGTTAGGAGGACTCTCTGTAAGACAAAGGATAAGTTGATAGGACTAGGTTCAATGACAGATTTCATTGACATTATGATCTTTCAAAAGTGTAGATGGTGGCCTATCCTAAAGTTTGTAAAACTGACCTTCCTAGAAGTTTAAATCTAAAGGAAATATGTACTCAAAGATGAAAGTAAAACTTAGAATTGGAATGACTATAGTAATGACTAAATAATACCTAAAGGATGTAAGATTGAGCAAATCATTCTAGGTTTCTGTCCAAGGACAAGTTTAAGACAGATCAAAGATTAGTATGACAGTGTTGACTGGATAGTGACTGTGAATCCTGGTTTTCTAATAATCTAGAAAATGCATCACAGAATTTATCAAATGCAGTTATGTTTCATAGTTGTAGTTTTCTATCAATCAATTGTGTCTTTCTGGTAAACTTCAGTGTCAAAATATGATAGATGTAGTTAAGTTTCTTATAGATGCAACTCATAATGATAGTTGCGACTCAGAGTGTAACATATGCGGTTTTCCTAAACTTACACACTGGTAAAATTTCTACGATAGTTGCAAATGCATCGTTTGAGACTGCAATTGTAGCTCACCTTGTTAGATGCATCACAAAATATCACAATTGTGGTTTTCTAAGACATATGCAGTTTTTGATAGATCAAATGCGAGCTAATTTGGCAAATGTGACTCTAAGGTAAACAGATGCAACTTGATAGAACAATTACGAGTTTCTGGTGAATAGTTGCAACTCTGTTGTATTTTCAATGAATTGAGATATAAAACCGCACAGCCTTCTGCTGGACGTTCCCAAACGTTACACCTGGCGAAGACAAAAAGCAGTTTTCAATTCCGATGTTGGACCCAAAGAACGGTAATTCGGATAACGTATAAGTATATCCCGGTTTGCGCCAATTGTGCCGGCGCGGTCAGGTTTCGGTAAGGGCCCACCAATATTCCTGTGACGGGTGCCGTTCAATTCCTTCTCAGAGTGGGATAGCTGAATTTTGGTGGCATCGTCTCCGCTCTGGTCAACATCATCTCCCAGCGACAATCCTGGGATTCTTTGGGCGGAAGACTCCAAAAATCCGTTATTCCTGCCTCTAAGTGAGCTTAGTAGCGGAGCGTTCTCAGCATGAATTCCATGACGGCACGCTAAATGCATCGAAAAATTGCTGGGTCCCCTGCCAAAAAGGGTGTTCATATAGGAATCGCTCATGGCGGCACATCCATGCATGGTGAGTCCCTGGGATCCATCTCGTCTAACCGATACGCGACTTAGTTTTCCCCTAAGAATCCATTTTTATATACTGGTTGGAAGTCCCTCAGGTTTAGGGTGCTACCGGTCTGAGTCATCCTAGGGTGACTACTTTTTCCCACCAGGATAGGCCCAAGTTCTAGAGTTGGTAACTGTTTCTCTTACACCCAGGATCACACAGATGCACAAGGGGAGAGGATACTTTGATGTACCAAATTGTGAGGGTAATTACATAGTTGTGCTTTCACACCAAACACAGTAGAAACTTGTTAATTTTAATCCAAATGAAAGATTCGCTACACTACCAAACAATCTGTTTCAAAAATTAACTAGGGTCTTCGACATGCGTTCTGCAAAAAGATTCATTAGTAGTTTTCAGTATTTTCTTCGTCAATCATCCTACAAAAACTCGTTAACTCCTCAAGACGCATGCTGGAAACAAAAGATTAGTGAAAATAAAAGCATGAAAGAAAACTGTAAATTAAAAGTATAAAACCTAAAAATATAATTATGCCTGGATACGCGCTCGCTTTTCTCTGTCAAAACGTGTCAGCGGCATTTCCACCGCGCCCCAAAACCTATCGCATTTAACGATTTCCATTTCCTTCAGACGCCGCCGCTTCTACTAATAGATGCAGTCAAGAATGTCAATTACGTTGTTCATCAAGCAGATGTGTCTCTGAATGTCAATTGTGACATTTCATCAAGCAGATGCACCGTTCGGTACAAAAACCTACAAAATGAAATAAAAGTCTGGATACGTGAAGATGGTGTCTTCACGTCAGGTTCACCAAATGTAACATCTAGAAAAATGCAGAAGAAACAGATTAGAGAAAACATGCAATGCAATCTAAAACTCTAATGCAATCTAAGTTAAGCAACAAAGAACAAAGGAAAGCCAAAACATAAATAAATGGAAACAATCTCACCTAATATGTACATAATTCCATGTATCATCTCGATTGCCCTTCTCCATTTTTCTGTTGTAGTATAATTGCCCTCAGATTTTCAAAAGTTCATGCAAGCATAGCCTATGATAGTGATTTAGCAAAACATCGAAGATTCAGGATAGTTTCTCCAAAAAGTCATAAGATTTCGAGAGAGATTGGAATGAAAAATAACAGATCAATTTATAGAAAATTGATTATTTGAATGACAGGCCAGGATTGAAAGATCAACAGAAAGTTGAGATTGACTGATTAGACATGCATTCTGATAATTTCCAGTAGTGGCATGAGTGATACAAATTAGAAATAGAAATAAAGATTAAATAAATGATTTAATCTTCAAGTTTGGTATTTAAAAACAAAAGAATTATCTTTGCATGACAAAGATAAAGATTGATTAAAGAAAACTCATGTCTCAATGCACTTTAAGAGCCACCAATTAAATAGGAATAATTAATCCGCATGTACATGCAATTGAGTTAGACTAGACTTATTGAACGATCAACTAAGATACTTGGAGAAATCTACTTAGACATTAAATCAAGAGTTAAACCCAGCCGACAAAAAATAGACGTCGCAGCCAAGTCAAAGTGAAATACTTAGATAACTCATAATAATTTATCTAAATATAGAGGAATGCATTAAATAGAATTTCATAAATTCAAATAATCCATTTTAATTCAAGATTTGATATTTGAAGAATAATTAAATAAAATAAGATTTATTTCATTTAATGATGAAGGGGTTTTGAAATGAATACCAAATACAGGCCAATTTATTTAATTTGGTAGCTGAAGTATAAAGAGTAAATTAAATAAGCATTTATTTAATTTGACAAGAAGGATGGGCCGAAACATAATTCAAATAAAAAGCCGCCATTTAAATTAACTCCATAGAATAAAAGAAAATGGGTGAATCACCAAATAATTAAGATTATTTAATTAATAGAAGAACACCAGTTAGCGAATCAATTAAATAATTAAGATTATTTAATCATGACCAGCGTTAAAATTATGAATTATTAAGAATACTAAAGCCGCGCTTAAACCAGTTTTGGTGTCTACAAAAGGTCCTTTTTCTTAATTGCCTCTCGTGCCGTATAAAATCAACCAATGCTCTCGCACCAGTGACTGCCTTCGACTTTCGGCCGCGACGCAAAGCCTTTGCAAGGACAATCAACGCGTGGTTTTGCCGGGTACGCAGCCTTCACTGACGTCAGCATGGAGCGCGGATGTTATGTTGAGATGCCAAGGGTGTTTGGTACTTGTTAATTTCAAAGGTTTGATGTCATAGACAATAAAAGTTTTTCTAATCAAGACATATGTCATTCATTACAAAGTTCATGATGTAGTTCACTAATTGATGCAAAAGTTGGTACTAAAATTGATGATGGTGGAAGAGTTTCTTAAGCATCAAGGGTAATTGTCAAGAGTTGGTAACTGAAGGTTCAAAGGTTCAAAATATTGAACATATCAATGCTTATATCAATGGCACAACATTTAGCATTAGGAATATGTGATAATCAACATAGTTCATGAGGTGCAAGTTTAGTTGGTTGATCAAGGGGCACAACATTTAGCATTAACAGTTTTCCATGGTTTAGGGTTTAATATTTAGGTAGCATGTTTGTTTTTAAAACCCTAAATAATAGGCTTTGTGCAAAGTGTATATTAAAGTTTCTTTTTGATATAATTGGAAGTTTACTTATGATCATCGGTTAAAAGTCACTTAAGTGACTTATAAAGAGTTGCAGTTACATTAATGGCCAGTCCCTACTCTTGGATGATAACTAGTGAATAGGTTTCAAACTCATATTTCATTTCTTATACAAAGATCAAGGGTTAAGATTTAATTTGTACAATGGCGGGTTTTGAAGATCTGTGGATCACATTCATATCTTTTTTTTTAGACTATAGGAATCGGGTAACACGACCCCCTATAAACTATAGTGCGCCTGGTAAAATTTTAAACGTGACTGATAGTGCTGGCATGACATGTCCTTTGGTACCATGGGAGTGGGGGAGACTAAACCTCATGACCAACCTCCTACAACAGGAAAGATTTAGCCAATCAAGCTAGGGCCCCACCCTAGATCACATTCAAATCTGAGAACTACTCTACAATGTTTTATCTTGATGGGCATTAAGAAGTCCAATAGTCACATGGTTTAGTTTTGGTTTGTAATTATATGAATACGAACAAATTAGTGTTTATTTTGATGGCGCCAAAAGATGAACTTTATCATTCTAGTTTTTGAAAAGATTTTTAAGATTTTAAACGTGGAAGAGTGGAATATATGGTAGAGCAAGATGAAATGTTTTGACACTAATTTATTCTATGGAAAAGTGTGCAACAACAGTATGTTTGTAGTTTTGGACTTCATGAAGAAATATTGAAATCTACATTACCTTGTTGAGTGGTTTTTGATGGAAGCATTAGCTTTATATGAGTATATTGAAGATCTTGATAATGAGTGGTTGTTAGAATAATGCACATACATTGAGGCTTGAACAAAGAATGAAATGAATTCTATGGGTGAGGTACAAGGGAGTAGAGTTATAATCTGAAGAAGGAATAGTGAGATGCAATGGAGCAAAATTCCAGTTTAAATGAAGAACAATGTGTGTGTGTGTAAGTTGTTTGATTTTGTAAATGTCAAAGTGTGTTGTCTAGGGTTTTTTGTTTCATAAAAAAAGATATATTTGTGAGAAAGTTCTTTTTATGTCATCTATTTATTTTGAAAAGAAGGGATATGGTCCAGTAAATTTTTATTTGTGTCACTACAATTCAAAGAAGGTGCAGTCAAGATGAGAGTAGGGAATTGAAGAAAATCCTTAATGATTTATTGTTCATTTTTCATATCTATCATCCTTTTGTATTTGGTGTGTTGAGGCTTGAGTCTTGTGAAGGTTTTCTTGTTTATGTTTACAAAAGGGTGTGTGGTTTTGAATGTGAAACAAAAAAGAGGAGAGGTAGGTTTGAGATTATGATTTTGAATCAATATGGTAATATGGGTGAATAAGGGAGATGAATTTTGTTGCAGGGATAAAGTAGTGTTTTGTATGGAAACAAAGTAATCCTCTGATATTTTTCTATTCCTTTTGAGCTGTTGTGTGTTATCCAATGAGGCTTGTTGATTGCCAGTGAGGCATATTGTAGCCAGTGAGTCTTGCTAATTGCTAGTGAGGCATATTGTAGCCAGTGAGTCTTGCTAATTGCTAGTGAGGCATATTATAGCTAGTGAGGTATATTGTAGCTAATAAGGCTTTCTGATTTCTAGTGAGGCATATTGTAGCCAGTGAGATTTGTTGTTATCCAATGAGGCACACAACTTGTAACTTGTAAGGTTTTGACCAGTGAAGTCTAATGGAGCTTATGTTTAGAGTGGTTTTTCACCCTTTCAGGGTTTTCCACTTACAAACCTAGTGTTATGTCTTCTCTTTGTGGTTTCTTATATTTTTCTTGATTGGATATATTTGTTCAAGTATTACATTCATATTTGCATGTTATTAAGACTCCCTCCACATTCAATAACTATAATATTTGAAGTGGTTCAATGAGTTTCTTTGCATAATTCAAGTGTGCTAAAGATTGAAATTTGATTTGTAATAATACCAATGATTCACCCCCCTCTTAGTGGTCTTGTACTCCAACAAGTTTTTCTTCACCAAAGTAAGCTCTAAAATCCCTAAAAATCACATCTTGAAAGAAAGCCATTTTATGGGTTAGTGGATTCCAAAGCTTATAACCTTTTAAATTCTCACTGTAACCAAAAAAGATGGATTTTGTTCTTTTGGATCCTACTTAGAACACTTCTCTTGAGGCACGTGAACAAAATCCTCATAACCAAAGACCCTTAAATGTAAAATAGAAGGCTTTATACCTATCCACACTTCATAATGAGTTTTATCAACAAGAGCTAAACAAGGAGATCTATTAACCAAATAACATTCAATACTTACAAATTCTGCCCAAAAGCATATATCAAGCTTAGCACCACTCAACATGCTCCTAGCTCTTTCCATCAAGGTTTGGTTCATTCTTTCTGCTACCCCATTTTGTTGAGGTGTATAAGGAGTAGTATTTTTCCAAACAATATTTGCATACTTACAAAACTCATCAAATTCCCTAGAACAATATTCACCCACATTGCTAGATCTCAACACCCTTATCTTGTAATCCATTTTCTTCTGAACTAAGGCTTTAAATTCCTTAAACTTAGTGAAAAATTCAAATTTTGTATGCATAAAATAAATCCAGGTATATCTTGACACATCATCAATGAAAGTAACATAATAATGATATTTTCCAAAAGAGTCAGCATCCACTAGTCCAGAAACATCCAAATGAATGATCTCTAATAATCTCTTAGCTTTAATAGTCCCATTAGGAAATGACGATCTATTATGTTTACCAAACACATAATTATGACAAAAATTATATTTACTAATAGAATAATCAGAAAGATCATCAACCAAATTTTTGTTCAAAATGATCTTAAGACCCTTTTCACTTATATGAACCAATCTATGGTGTCGCAACATACATGCATTTTTAGGGATAGTTACATTAGAAGAGTTACAAATAGTGGAAGCATTAAGCTTAAACAAATTCCCAATCCAAGATCCTTTGGCTATCACCAAACTCCGTCTTATCAACCTGCAACTAGACTTTTCAAATGTCACATGCATTGTAAAATCATTCAACTTGGATACATAAAATAAATTTATCACAAGTATTATAATATGTAAAACATGATCAAGGGTTTTAACCCTCCCATCATTGAAACACAACTCTACCTTTCCCTTACCAACAATCTTCTTCATGCTATTATCACAAGGAAAAATTCTCCCCCATCATAAGTTGAATATGAAGTAAACCACTCCTTGTGAGGAGTCAAATGGTAGGAGCAACCTAAATCAATAAGCCAATCACCATCACTAATAATGTTAGTAGAAATAAATAAAGCATGAGAATCACCATCTTCCAAGGAATGTTTTGTGGAAGTATCCAAAATCTTTTTATTGTTTCTACACTCCTTCACATTCCCTCTCTTACCACAGTTCCAACACTTTACTCTGCTCTTCTTGGGGGTTTTAGAATGTCCTTTAGACTTTCCTCTCTTTTTGTCCCCTTTAGTTCCTCCTTCTTCTTTGGACCTTCCTCGCACATGAAAGACATCTTTTGATCCTACATTCATATATTTTCTCCTCATTTCTTCCAAAAGACGTATTGAAATGAGACTATCCATCTTCAGTTATGTACCACCATCACTTATGGAAACAATTAGATTTTCCAAAGATTTAGGTAAAGAAAAAAGTATCAAAATACATTTATCTTCCTTTTATATCTTAACATCTATAGGTGCAAGTTGACTTATAATCATATTTAAAGCATTTAAATGTTCTACAATAGAATCACCATCTTTCATTTTCAAAGAATATAAAAATATTTTGAGATATAACTTATTAGTTACACTTTTGGTTTGGTAAATATCACCTACCCTCTTCCACAAATTGTATGCAATAGATTCTTCTGAAACATTCAAGAGGATGAAATATGAAAGAAACAATCGAATGGTTCCTTGTTCCTTCTTTTCCATTTTCTTCCAATCTTCATCAGATGTTGATTCTAGTTTCTTTTCACTTGAAATTGCCAACCATTGATGTCTCTCTTGAAGGAGATCCTCCATCTTCAACTTCCACATCTTGTAGCTAATGGAATTGAACTTCTCAATATCTAGATGATAGGTAGAAGCCATGGTTTTCAACCTTCTTCACAAATTTTTAAAACCCATAATGCTCAAGTTCCCACTGCAACCAAAAAACCTACAACACTCAAAAGAAAGGCATCCCTCACTTAACAAAATTGTTAGGTCTGATACCAAATATTGGGAATCAAGGTATAACTTGCAACAATAAGAACTTATTAAAGTGGTTGCAAATCTGAAATTATATATTCAAGATTACCATAGAAAGATTATGTGATTGAAAATTGCAACAATGAAAGAAAAATTTGCAATACCACAAGTCATCAAACACAAGTAACACAAGATATACTTGGAGAAACCCTTGTGGGAAAAAAATTCACACTCAAAGAGATCCAATATTTTTATATCTTCAAGGAAGTACATCAATACAAAAATCCTCTTTGTAATCCGGCAACACTTCATCCCTTTGACAACTTGCAAACAAACTCTTACAAACCACCATCTCAAGGCTCCAATATATAGAAGTTCGTGGGAGAGAATACAACAAATGGTATCCCAAAACAACAAGAAAAACCACCTAGAAAAACCCATGCTCCCTTAGTGGAAAGACCCTAAATATTTTTAAAAATATTGAATAATCACATGGCCTTCACATGGGTGCCTAACACATGGCCTTCACATGGGTGCCTAACCCATAGCCAATCATAATTGGTCAAACTTGAGTGCTCCATAACTCACCAATGGCTCTAACGGTTTCATGCAAGAGCATGCACCAACATGCAAACCTAGGTGCCCAACCATGCAAGAGTATGCAAAACATGCAAATAATATGTAAGGACATGCACACCAAAGTGGTCCCCACTCACAAAGTTGGACACCCAAGAGGAATATTCTCCTAGGATTCTCTATAACCACCACTGTAAAGGGTCCACCTCTTTGAATGCAATTACAATTTATCATAGGAAAATAAATAATAAATATTTTGTCCCTCATGTCCCCTAGAACACTTTTTAAACAACATGGAGAAGCATAAATCAACTTAGGATAACAATTATAATGTCACCTATCCTAACAAGATCAAAGCACTCTTCACTTTAGTAAACTATTATAGAGGGTATATCTTATCTAAGAACAAAAAATATTCTATGATTTTTTGAAAACCCTTATCATAGTTTTTCTAACCGAAAAATTAAAAGAATACACTTCTTCTATTGAGGAAAATTTGGTAGATATTGGGTAAGGTATGTAGTTTCACTACTTATGTATCCACATTTTAATCACTAATAACCTAAGAGGGAAATAAAAAATTATATATTCAATGATCATGTAATAATCCTTAAACTTATAATTTTGTTAAAAAAATATCTCTAGTAAGAGCTCTGATAAGAATTGTAGTGAACCTATAAGAGAAATCAATATAATCAACAAAATTCTATATTATCTTCACAATTCCACTTTGAGGGGGTAACCCGATCCTAATAGAGCATACATTCTAATTAAAATTATCCATGTTATTTTCCCCTTGGGAAGTTATTACAATATAAATAATTTTATTAGAGATATTTTATATTATCTCATGCACATGAATAAATACTATAATCTAACTAACTAGTTGGATGACTTACACAAAATATACATCCACATGTCTATTTCATATTACCTATGGGTAATTTACAAAGAATATTCACCCAAACTAATACTAACTCTTAACAATTACATATATTAGAATGGGGTTCATAACAATCCACTATGTACCTATATTTTATACTAATTTTTTATAGAGAAAACTATAAATCATGTATCTTGATGATTATATCTAATCTAGATGATTCTCATATTTATAATTCAATATGTTAATTATTTTTTACACAATTCTACCTGATAAATTTATCACTTATTACATGATTTACATGTGCTTACATGTTTATTTTATATTAAATTTTCTTGTTTCATTTTCTCTCACCTTCAATTCCTTGTATTTGATGGATGTAACTAGTTGAACTAGGAATATACTATTGCTAACACTCTTATGTTGATATTTTAGATAGCTACCTAATACTAGATAGATACTAACTACTATTAATATTTAGATTATAATCATATTACATGGTGATATTGAAAGTGTATTACCAAATTAATACCACTACACTAGGTGGAGTATCATAGTGTCATTTTCTATACAAGCATGATTTCTAACCCAAATATCTCTCCCCCTCTCTCACATATTATTATTTTTCATTTAATATTTTGTAGATAATAGGATCAATTCATAATTATACTTAATTTTAATTTTGTGATAGAAACTACTCATTGCATATCTTTTCTATACTTTATAGTTTCTTATGGAATACTTAGACCATGAAGATGAAACTTAGGAGATTCACCTCTAAAGAAATAACTTATCACATGCATTTATTTTGGTGATTTTAAATAACTAAAATGTTATCCAATATATTGCTTCAATATTAGGGGGAAAGGGGGTAATTTAGTTAATGTGATATAGGTAGGTATTCAGGATGGGGAAGTTCGTGTAGAAGATAGTGGGTTACTTATAAATGGTAATAAAAACCCTATACAAATCACTTTGCATAGGTCAATAAGAAGGAATTTTTCATTCACTATGTGAGTCTCACCAAGATCATGAATCTATCTTTTTTTCTACACCATGACCTTGTATTGTGTTTGAGCCTTATGGTTCTAGGTGCACCTTATTAATTTCAAATTTAATGTAGTTAAAAAATAAAATAGTGGTCACCCAAAGGTTGTGCAAATTTAGTACAAGATTACAAAAGTTTCTTAAAACCAATTATTAGACACCTTTTGATAATGCTCTGACCCTACCTAGAATAATATCTAGCTATATCTAAAAGTCTTCTATTATAGTTTAGATTAATGTGTGCATACAGTAATTGAGATTCTTTTTTATTAAAGGGATTCATTCTTAGAGTTGTTATGGAAATTATTTTAGGGTTGTGATGTGTAAGTGCTTTTAAATCAAATATTTCTATTTAATTACATGTTTGTCATAGCTTATCTTATTTTTGTGTTGAAGCTTTATTGTATGTGAGACAATCAAAACTAGTTTTGATGCTAAGAAGCTTGAGGTTAGAGGGGGTGGCATTGAATCAACTTGATTCTCAGTGGAGGAAGCCTCTACCTTCCTCCACAAGGTTTGTTTCTCCCATGTGTAAGTGGTCTCTAACCCCTTAGCATTCCTCATTTTGTAGGTATTCATTTGGTGTGTTATGCTTGTTTCTTTACTTTGTATTAATTAAATTTATCTTGAGCCCTCATCTCTTGCCTAGTAATCTATGTTTTGTACAACTAAATTTATGGTACAATGAATGAACCCCCTCTGGCCACCCCTGATGGGGTCTCTATCCCTCTCATGGAAGCTAAGTCTTTCCATGATGTATTGGTAGAAGAGTTTGGTTTTATCCCTCTCATTGATTTTTTCATTTCAAATCCCCTTTGTAAGGATGGATTCATTTGGTGAGATGGAGTGGGGGAAGGTAAATGGTCTAATGGAAACCCTAATTTTATTTCTCTTTCTTGAAATCCATAAATGCTTGATGCTTTAAACAAAGAAAAGGTTAGACTTAAAAGTATTGCATTTTTTATTGTGGCCATAGATTGCAATAAAATCCCTACAAGAAAATTTATAGATGTGTGGTTTATATTATGGAGAAAATAATTTAGAATAAAAATATCATTTTGTAGGATGGTCCAAAAAGGACTCTTCCTAGTTTTCTTTCATAACTCTAAAATGCAAGAGACTATAATAGATAAACACTTTTGGAATATCATTAAATGTAGTTTTAGGGCATTGAAATGGTCTCTTGAAGCCATTTGTGATGAATTCTTGGCCATGTTGGGCCCATGGTGGTTAATTTTTAAAAAGGTTCCACTATTATGTGGAAGTTTCTACCTCATCTCCTTTCCTTGGTCATCAAGGTCATTAGGGTGGAAGATGTGAAAGTTACTTTACCACATCTAGATGTTAGGGTCTTAATTACTCTATTGCCTGGTGTGGAAATACCTAGAAAGGTGGAATTGTTGGACCAAACATATATAATTAGGTATGAAATAGAAATATTGAGAGGTATAAATGCATGATACCTCTATAGGAGAGAAGGGAATTTTTAGAGAAACTTCCCTATTATTAACAAAAATCTAAAATATAAAAGAACCAATCAAAACCATAACTCGAACTTGGGTAACAAATATGAATCCATCCCCAACCAAATGATAAATTATTGCATTCTGGTAGAGGATTCCAAATCCACAACAAGAGATGATAATGTGTCACTAAGATTGGACTCTAGAAGGATTGTACTTTCCACAAAACAAAGAAGATTTCCCTACCAAATAAGGCATGGGTCCATTAAAAAAAGATGACGTAGACACTATGTCTGAAGAAATTGGAGTAGATAATCGCAAACAATTCACCCCAATAATGGATTCTATAGATCCTTATCCAAGTAGAGAGATTATAAGTGGAGATGGTGTCTTGTTGGGTGGTACCTTGCCCTCTGTTCGAAGAAATTCGAGAGGTTGATACCCCCAAGCTATCAGTCCCTCTCGAAGTTCTACCCCAAAATAAGAATTACTTGTAGGAGAATCACACCTTTGGTTTAAAGACTAGTGCAAATATGTATTCAATAAATAAAAGTGAAAGTAAAAATTCCCAATAGTTGGTGATGGAAAAAATTTGTCACAACATTTTCTTAAGAAACAATCCTAAAGACTTTGAACCTGAGAAGATCTCTATGGGACTAGAAAAAGAAGAAGATATAATTATCAAAGATCTCCATGCTCTGAAGAGTCGAAGGCTATAAAGGAACCTAATTCCTACTCAATAAAGAAATTTGACTAAAGAGTTAAAAACATACCTAAGGAATAGGCACTGAAGACATAGAACTATCCACCACGAATTGAGAAGAGAAACCTGTTCACTGACTGAGATGAATGGCCCATCTCATCATTAGAAATGACTGTCCCAGATTCAGTCTGATGATCCCACACTGAACACCTTGAAACATGAACTCAGAACTTGGACCTAGATTAAGCTCAATATTGATGGAACCATACATCAAATTGAAGATTTGAGAGAGGAAAGATGATGTGTACTAGTCACCAAAAGTGCTCTACTGAAGCTAACCTAGGACTCATTCACCCAGGGGAAAATGGGTCCTAGTTTAGGGTTTTTCTATAGCTTTTTGTATCCTCTATAACAAATTTGAATTTTTCAATTTTCCTAGCTTTCAGGTTCGGGAATATTTCCAAAAATAAATTTTGTAATTGAGTTTCTGTGAGATGACAACTTTCTTGACAAACTTTGCAACTTTGACAACTTCTTCAATTTTGTTCTTCAAGAGATCTTCAAGATATCTTCCACCTAAATCTGCAAACATAAATCAAGAGGGGAAAATGTTTTGTTTATGGTGAATGGGGGCTTTCCTTGGTCAAACCCCATTTTGTTAATTAAACCTTGTAATGAAATGAAATAGAATGATATGAACGATGAATGAAAAAAGCAATGTCACAACTCAACAAACCCTTGAATGAACCTTGGAATGTAGGTCTGCAACTAGCATAAAATGTATTCAATGTATGTGGATCTTGATCTTGAATTTGATTTGAAACAATGCCTTGAATGCTTAAATGAATCATGAACTCTACATCAACATATTAACTCCAATAACATGCATGATGCAAGAATAATTTGACATGACAATTGGATCTTGATTGCTGCAATAATTCTTCAATAATTCTACTCTAGATTTCTTAGATCAAAATTGCTAGGTGAAACATAGTGAAATAATGTTATATTTATAGGTATATAGCATTAATTTCCCTAAATTCAAATAACACAAGTTGACATGTGAATATAGATTTGAATATGTTAAAATAACACCAAAAATATAATTTAAATTTAGGTCCTAGGTCTAAGTGAGGACACATTTTCCCATGGATGAATGGGTCCTAGGTCACTTAACTAGGACACACATTGCTCAATGAGAAGTGTTATGTTAAGGAATTAATGAATTCTAGGTTTCATCTTCAAAAAATGCAATTAATTAGGCTTGGATTTGAATTAAAGGGGCCAATTAAGGAAAATTAACCTCAATTAATTAAGGGAGCCCTTGATAATTGTGAAAATGTAAAGAGGTACACTCTATAACACTAAAATAAGGCACAATTAAGTCCATTTTAATTAATAGGTCCCTAAACTTAATGTGACTATGTAAAATACATATTACAACACTAACTTAAGGCATAATTAAGTTCATTTTAATATTATTTCCTAATTAAGTGTAAAAAAGGGATACTTTTTTCTACACTACATTTAGCCCCCACTTTAGTGCCAAGGATGACCTCATGTCAAAATCACACTAAAGTAGACATTCAAGACACATATATGTAGCAATGACAAAGTTACTCAATCATACAACATCAAAGACTAGAATAAAAGGGATGCGAGTCAAGCTTTGACTATCCAATACGGTGTGGAACACATCTCAATTGTTTGTCCAAAAACTTTCACAAGTATAACTCGATGTCCACTATGAAAACAACAAAACACAAACTACAAGATAATGGAACCTCAATCCGTCCATTAGGCAAGCCACCAGGAAAGTAGCTTAGTGAGAAAGTCATGCCAGATCTATAGGATCTCATTTTACTAACCATACCAAATCTATCCTTTTGACACCTCCAATAGGGCACCACACAACTAAGGCTTCGGGCTTCATAAGGCTTGACAAGCTGTGTTATGCTAAGCACCTATGAATAAGGGGAAGGCTCCATTGGAAAGAAATGTGTGTTATGCTTGGTGGCCTTGAAGGGAGGGTTCGAGCTTCACAAGGTTAAAAAGTTGTATTATGCTAAACACTTATGAACAAAAATGAAAGTAATGGTTTGTTCAAAGGGATCTTGCTTAGTTCATGTAAGGTATCTTCTTAGGGAACATCATACTTAATGTCTCCAAGTGAGGACAAGTCAAGGGTAAAATAATTGCAACTTAGGGAATACAATGTGTAGCATCACCGCCAAGAGGAAAGTCATACGATAAGAAATATCACACTCTCAGAGGACATCAAAACCAATGAAACCACCAAGAAAAGAACGCATCACAAGAAGAAAGAAAATCATATAATGAAACATGAGTTTTGATGTATGCCCCCAATTTAAAGAAATTGTTGGAACCATTGTTGGGATAATTTTTCTTTAAAGTATCCAATGAAGAAGACATGATAGCTTATTCAGAAAGCCCTATGCCAAGTCACATGTTCCCTAATGAAGCTACATCATGAAAGAGAGAGGAAGGGGTTTCCCCCAAAATGAAAACAAAACACATAAGGGATGTACGGATTCAAGGTTTGTATATCTTTGCTACAATGTTTTTATAGAGCTCAAAAATGTCACCATTCCCCAAATACTTGGAGAACAGAAGAATGACACATAGAGAACAAAAACAAAGAAAAATATTTTGGGTTAACATGGAAGAGACCTAAATGTCTTGACGCCTTGAATCATCCCAAAAAGGAAAACACAAGACAAAGAAAAGATAAATGTTTATGACATAGAGAAGAATGTAGATACAAATAGAGGAATGCACATAAAGAGAGATACCTCAAACATAATAGTATGGGGGATCACATTATGCACATGCAATCACACAAAGAAACATGCAAAAGAAAACAAAGTAAAAGACTAGTAAGGCACATGTGAGTCAACCTATAACAAGTTGTCTACATCCCAATCTTGATTAGTATATACAAAAGGTAGACAACTAGCCAAAGGGACAACATCAAGTGTCGAAACTAGGATAGGGATATCTAACCCCTTTCCCCTACTAAGTGTAGGACAAGGATGAGCTGAGATAAATGATGAGAATGAGCTCCTTGCAATAAAGAAAATGATTTGAAATGAATGTCACACATGTAATAGTGAGCATGCTAGGATCCTATAACTATTACATGGCAAGGAGAAAATCTCATGCTTTAAGGGATTATCTCTATCATATCAAATTTCTAAAGGATGATCCTTAGGGCACGATACTCATCAATACTATGCCCAAGAACTCTATGATATTGACAATGAGACATGTTTATGTTCTTATTTTTGGATTTTTATTTTCTCTAATGGGTGGTAATGTTAAAAGTACTTTATTAAGAAGTATGTGTAAGTTCCTTTCAGTGAGAGACATAGGACAAGAGAACTTCAACTTCTTGAGTTTGTAAGGCCTTTATTATTTTCTTATGGAAGGAGGAGGACCTAAGATGATCCTATCATACTTGTGAGACATTACTTCATTGTTATGAGGGAGGACATTTGTGTCCTTAGAAGATGTGGAGGGATAAGGATTTTGATAGCCTAGTCCCTTAGAGTATTCAATAGGAATTTGTTCTAGGAGCTTGTAAATTTCATGCTCATTAGCTATGTCGCATCCTTTTTTAGTTAAAATTTTAAATATTTAGCCATAAGTCTCTTCTAGGTTGATGGGTGTGTTCGTCACTTTGTTAACATAAGATGGATAGGAATGTGCTTGATTAGAGGAGCTAGGTTCACTCATTGTTGGAGGTTTAGGCTTAGTTCATGACTCAATTTTAGGATTTAAAATACCAAACATCTCAAGTGGTGGGATGGTAGGGGGTGTTGTTTGTTGTATGGATGGGTAAAATGATAAATTTTTCTCAAGATTGTTAAGGCAATCATTTATGAAATTGTTCATGCTATCATCATCTTCTCCAATGATTTCAACTTCACAAGGAAATTCATTAGGAGTTGATTGAGCATGATTAAGTTCTATTACATTAGGATCATTTCCAAAAACACAACTTGAAACATCAAATAAAGATGTTAAAGACTTCCATAAATTACCAATGTGCATGTCCATTATTTGAAATACAAGGGGATTTTCTGATTTTTCAGATTTATAACAAGGTAATTTTCTGATTACTCTATGAAAAATGCTGAAAATGATGTCTTATAAATGCAATTTTAAATCACACAATGCACTAAATTTATCAAATGAAGCTAAACATGATCAATTTCAAGTAACAAAAAATTTGCAAACTGAAACATAAAATTGAAAACAACAAAGTAGAATGCAGAAACAAATGTTTTAATGCCCAAAAATTTAGGAAATGACCCTGATCAAGGAATCATTCACCTAGGGGTGAATGGGTCCTAGGTTAGGGTTTCTAAATTTTTTTTTGCAAATTTTTGAGTTGATTCTAGTGATTTCTAGATTCTGATTTAAAACAGTAAGTTACAGTTTGAATTTTCAACGAAATTAAGGTTGAATGCAAATGCAAAATATGAAAAAATGAAAAACTAGGAGACCTAATTTTATGTGAAATTTTGATTCAATTTTGAAATTCAAGTTTGTTGGAGTAATAAGTTATTATGCTTAATTAATTACATCACATTGATTAATTAATTAAGTCACTTATTCCTCTTTATTACTTAAGCTAAACTTAGGCACATTAATTAATTAATTATTAAGTGTACTTTTACTGAATTCATTTTAGGGTTTCCCTTTTTAGGGGTTTCTTGATCTCCTTCATAAGTTCTGTAATAATTGATTCCTCTTTAAGCCATTTCAGAGGTTCTGACATCTTTTTTGAGTTCTTCATATCTTTTGCATGTGATTATCCATCTTGCATCGGAGTGATCTTGGATTCTAACATGAATAAACTCCGAGACTTGCACCTACTTGTTAGTGATATGAAGATGGCCTCTTTGTGAGTTTTAGTGCAAGGTTTCCACAGGCATCTTTTACGCAAGATCACGGGGTAGCTATTTTTTCCCGGGACACAATGAGCTGGGCTCAAGCGGGCTGATAAGCCATGGCGTTCGCGGCGTCCCAAAACCACACAAGCGCTGTCATCGTCGATTTAGTGCGATTGGGAAGGAAAATTTTTTTTTGTCACGAGGGGCAAGTCTGGCCTCCCGTACTTGTAGTCGAGCACATTTTTGAAAAATTTTCAAAAAATATAAAGTGAAATTTTATTAAATTTCAGCCCACACAAAAGCCTAAATTAATATAGCCGCGCCACCCGTGACCACGGAAGTGGCGTATGAGCCAGCCCGGCACCTGTACCATATTCAGCGACCCCAGGGAAATCCTCATGAAACCAGTCATATGGAGGACCGGGGGCCAGCGCCCAAATCTCATCCCAGCAGCGGAATATTCCGCCCTTGGAGCATATTCCGGCATCAAAGGAATATTTCGACAGCCTGCCAGCCCCTGGTCGCCCACAGGACCAGGGGCCCAAAATTTTTTCATTTTGCAGGGGGGGCATTTTTTTGCAGCAATGGCCAGATGGCTGTCAAATTTATGCTCGCATTCTACTGATGTCAGCATGATGTCATGATGACGTCATCCATACGGCCGGCCCTCATATGCCCCCTCCTAACCCTAGTTTGCCCTAAAGAAGCAGTTTTTTTCTTTTGGCCATAACTTGGGCATACAGTATCAAAATCGGGCAAACGAGATATTGCCGGAAAGCTGGTTCCGAGCACTTTCCATTAGTGCTGTTTATTTTTTAGTATTTTACTATTTTCCTATATTTATTTCTGTTTTAAGTCAGATGTATTTTTTATGCTTCCGAGCTCATAACTTTTTGCCACGATCTCCGTTTTTCACCTCGTTTGAAGCATCAGAAAGATATTGAGGAGCTCTAGGTTGCTGTCCATGCACTTTTTCTGTATCTATCCTAGGTTTATCAATTAGTCCAGATTTTTCCTGATGGGTTGTTTGGCGATTACTTGGATGTTTTGGCAGTTGGGAGAGTGCATCTTGCATCTTTGCACTTCATTTTTAGTAATACATCATTCAATAATTGCTTGCTACTTCATAGATTCCAGATTTGTTCTAGTTTAGAGTTTTGGAGTGTTCCGTGGCATTGGGTCTTCTGTTGCTTTATCATGATTCCTTGAGTTAATCAGTGACTCTCATTCGGTTTCAGTAGTATACAGAAGAATATTTCCTTGGTTGCCTATATCAAGTTCCAGTGTTACTCTACAGTGTTCTTCCAGTGCTTCTTTGCAGCATGCTATCTCATTGTAAGGGGGGGTTTTGTCCCACTGGGTTTTTCCTTCTCTTACTCACATTGCATTTGTAAATGGGTACCTGATCAGGCCTAGTTGCCGGGACCCATCTTTGCTTTCATGCATCTTATTCTAGTGTTTTAGCTTCTTCCTAAGTTCATCTTAAGGGGGTGTTTAGATGAAAGTTGTTATGTAGTGGTACATTGATTAATTAATTAAGTCTTATTCCTCTTTATTACTTAAGCTAAACTTAGGCATTAGTCAATTAATTAGTAATTGTTAATTATTGCACACTAGGGTTCATTTAGGGTTTCCTTTTAGGGTTTCTTATCTCCTTCATAAGGATTGATCACTTTGTAATAATTGATTCTCTTAATGCATTTTTACTGAGAGGTTTACAGAGAACATCTTTTTCGGTTCTTCATATCTTTTGCATGTGATAGGTATCCATCTTGCATGCAGGTGATCTTGGATTCTAACAAAGTTAATGATGATGCAATGCTATGCAAATGATTTGCAAAATGACTGATTTTTTTGTATTTTTTAGATTTCAAGAGATGCAAAAATGCAATCCTAAAACCCTAAATGAAATGGAAACTAATGCAAGTTAAGAAAACCTAAATGAGACTCAATTAAATGCAATGCAATGAAAATGAATGCAAGATCTAAATATATAGTTAAAATGGACTCCACAAATAGAAAATTGCAATGATCAAAATTCGGGTTCACCAAAATGAAAAGGAGAAAAATAGGTTTATCAATATGGAATGAAGGGAAATAGGGTTATGATGGACCTATTATTCCTTAATTAATTAGGAAATGAGATCCACAAAATGAAATTACTATCAACCTTGACGTGAGTCTAATCAAAGTGTGAATCTGATGATTTCCTTTTTTGCAAGGACAAGGGTCCTAATTAAACAAAACTTTGGGGAGAAAGATTAAAAATAGGAAATCAAACCCAAAATGCAATCTACAACTTGGATCTAATAGATTAAGCTCAACACTAATGGAACCATAAATCAAATTGTAGATCTAAGAGAGGAAAGATGATATGTACCAATCACCTAAGAGCTCTGTTGAAGTTTACCTAGGAATCATTTGCCTAGGGGCGAATGGGTCTTGGTTTAGGGTTTTTTTGTAGCTTTTGGGAGCCTCTGCAATAGATCTAAATCTTTCAATTTTCCCAAGTTTTAGGTTCAGGAAGCCAAAAATAAATTTTGTAATTGAGTTTTCGTCAGACGACAACTTTCTTAACAAATTTTGCAACTTTGACAACTTCAATTTTGTTCTTCAAGAGATCTTCCACCCAAATCTACAAACTCAAATCAAGAGGGAAAACTATTTTGTTTATGGTCAATGGGGGTTTTGTTGGAAAAACAAGGACAAACAACTAAGAGGGGGGGTGAATCAGTTGTCACAGATTATTTAAACTTTTCAAACTTAACTTAATCTTAGATTTGATGCATGAACAGTAAACCATAAACAATCAAAACATCAGAAACACAGAGAACACCAACATTTTTTACATGGAAAACCTGTTAGGGGAAAAACCATGGTGGATGTTAGTCCATAATATTACACCCATTTAAAAGTATAGAGAAGGATAATGGGAATGCACATGTATTCAGGTATATTGCTCAAATACAAGAGGGATCACTACCCAAAGAAGAGAAATACGGATTAGATCCGCAGGGTATGAACTGAGAAAATAGCTTCTCCAAAAGCCTAATACAGTTATGGTTAAGCACAGAAACACTCCTTTACACTTCACTCAAACTTCTTCACACTCTGCTCTGCAATCGAATGATTAGATCGCTATTCGTACACTTGCAATTTCTCTGGTACTTCCTCACACCACACACATGCATAAATTCACACAACCATCTACTCTTATATATTCGCAACATGGATTTGCATCAAGAACTTTGTCAGGCAAAATATAAAACATATTTTCAATGTCGGCCCCAATTTACAAATAAATTTTCAATGCGAATCAAACACCGTCAGCTAATATTATGTTGTGGCCCAAAACAACATCCTTGAGTGTGCCAAACATTCAAATTTTAATCTTCAAGGATCCACAACACGTTACAACCACCATGTCAGCCAAGAACATGAAAACCCAAACACACATGAGAAAAATCTTCAACCATGAACACACCGATCAACATGGACATGCAACAAAGATAGAGAATGGTCTAGAAGCATCCACAAGCAACAAGAACCAACAAATAAACATACACAACAACTGAAATTACTAGAATCACATCAACTTCAAATTGAAACCATAGAAAAAATGTCAGAACACAACTGTTCATAACATGATTAAAATTTCACGCGAACCTCTGAAGCTTCTAGTGGATAAACTAGATACTCTCAACAATAAACCATTTAGTCCACAATTATTGATCATCAACGTACTAAGCAAGACACCTTCATGACCTTCACTATTCCACTGGCAACCTGCAACTCCTTTTAACAATTTTCTCAATATCCTCAACATATACAACCTTCAATACATCAATGCTAATACTGTTGACATCAATGACAACCACATATCAACAACACAACCACAACATCCAAAAATATCCCCCTTTGACATTGATGGCAAAACATGATGTGAAAAACACCATCAACACAACTCTTAATCAACACTTACTCCCCCTTAGATTCTGACTCTTCTTTCTCAACTTCTTCTACATGATCTTCACCCCACAAGGCTCTTTTCCCCAAATAATTCACAATTTTTCACATGCCTCTTCTCCCCCTTTGACATCAATGGACAATATAAGTATTATCTTCCCACATACAAGCTCTGAACCATATATCTACACATCTAACTACTCCCCTTGATTAGCAACGACGTAAACATCAATCTGGATCAGAATATAGCTTTGAAGCATATAGATTGATGCAAGTAAATGCATCTGTAGTTCATATCAAGAGGGGTAATCACCCCTAGCATCCCTCTAAAATACTCAAAAGTGTCCTTTGGCAACCACTTGGTGAAAATGTCTGCAACCTATTCTTTGGTAGGCACATACTCCAATCTAACTTCTTTCCCATTCACTTTCTCCCTCAAAAAGTGAAACTTGATTGATATATGCTTGGTCTTAGAGTGTAGCACTAGATTCTTTGATATTTTTATTGCACTTGAATTGTCACAGTATATGGCAATAGGTTCATCATATA
>VDFB02242119.1:0-29938 GCA_007258455.2 Sequoia sempervirens
TCAAATTTTATGGCAACTACTAAATACTTGGCTAGCAATTTTGATTTGACAGTGCTGCACCACATTAATGGATCAAAAATGTCATGATGATAGTTAAACATGATTGCATTATTCTACATTAAATTCACACACCTTAATGCTCATGTATTATCTCTTTTAAATTTCATGGGTGATGACGTGTGTTTCCTCAACAACTTAATTTTCCTTTTTGCTTCGTACACATGGGAACCTTCATGATTAATACAGATTAATAAAACACAATGAAATTACCACCATTAATGTCAAAATATTTAACTTGCTTGATTCACAATCTTTGTACTGGGTGAATTTGAAGCAAATTGTCACCAATTGTCTATAAAAATTAATTTGATTTAACATTCTGCTATAGAGAAACACATTCAGTTGCCACCTTACTTATGATTTCCAAGAATTCAATCTAGGAAACTATGTACCATAACTTCCTCACAATTTTCTATAAATTCAACATTTCTCTTGAATTCTTCACACTTTTTTCTTTTCCTTCTTTTATTTTGCATTTTTTGTTTTCTACCAGTGCTTGCTTGCTTCTAGGTCATGGATACTCCAATTTGCATGATCTTCTCTTGCCACTAGAATGTTTTCTTGGGTCGTATCATGACTCAAAGGCTTGAAAAGGTTTTCTTCATTCAGAATACCAATTTTGTTGTGCCAAACTTGTGCTTAGTCCTTGGGGAAAAATATGTGGAATCTAGAGGTTACTACTAGTTCTATTCTGACTTGGATTCTTGCTTCGTAGCATCACTCCTAGATATTGGGCTTCCTATTGAAGATGTTCACTTGGATACAAATTTGATAGTTCAGCCTAAATATTTGGAGAATCTAGATACTATTCTATTTGTTGCATATCCAACCATTGGTATTACTTCCATGGATGATATTCCTCTGTTCCTAGAACACGAGGAAGTGGTTCCACTATGTCCTTTCTTTTCTAACCTCCATATTCCTGACTTTGAAGCTCACTAGTAAATTTCCTACGTAGGGTATTTAGCTCTAATGGACAAGGAATCCTAGATTGACTTAATGGCTACTCCTATCTGCAGCTTAGCCACCTCTTTTTTTCTTTTTTGACCTTTTTGCATCAATAATTTTGATACTTCCATGTATATACATGATACACACACACACATATATTTATCATTTTCGTATATTTTAAACCATGTATTTACTGTGTATTGTTTTATCATTTTACATTTCATAACACAGTGTTACAAATGTTTGAATTAATTCAAAGGTGTATGATAAGTTAAGTAGAATTTTCTAATGCAAAGGGCCAAACAAAAAAGAAAGAAAGAAAACAAAAGAAAATAAAAATGGAAACAAAACAAAACAAACCCTACAAAAAGAAAACTAACCCTAACTAACCAAAGCTCTAATCTAACAAATGACTAACCTTAACAAAACAATTTATTTTAATTTCAACGACTATTTCCATTGTTTTTTTAGTACGAAATACAACAAGTTTATCCTTGAATTCATTCAAACAAATTTTAAATGTCCTACTATAGTAATGAATTCTTTTAAATTTTTTACATTTAATAAACATAAATTCAAAGGTGTACTTACCAATGAATTGGCTCATATGTATGAAAAAGACCTCATTAAAGGTTGATCACACACACTTCTTTTGATTGAGCAATACTCTACCTTCATCCAACCCTGGTTCATGGTTTTCCTCTTTACTCTGCTCATTTCCATGAACAGTTGTGTCCATTTCTTGATTTTCTTCTCCTCCAAAAATTTTCATGTCTCCAATCATGTCTTCACTTTGAACTTTTTTAGACCAAGCGATATCACAATTTATATTATTATTAGAGAGAGGAAAAGTAAAAGTTGGATACTCTATATCTTTCATAAAATAAGGAAAATTTCTTTTTTTAACTTGTGAATTTTCAATTTGGAATAAAAACATAAGTCTCCCACTCAATTTTCCCGCTCCTTCCTTTCATTTGCATTTTCCACGTTTAAAGATAATGATTCCTTCGTTATGTCTCAAAAGTGTAGGTTTTTAAACCATAAGAGGGTGTCAATCCCTTAATACACCTTTGGCCCATGAACAAGGCAAAAAAGACTGATTACCTTCTACTCTTTAGGCTCTTCCAGACCTAGGTGGGTATACTTGAACAATAAGGTAGATTTACAATTGGATATGGTTCCTAGATTGAGCAACCTACTCACTATGGCACGTGAGGGTGAAGTAGATGCAAAGTTTTAATGACTAATTCCTATTGAGAGTAGTTGAAAATTCAAGATTGCGAGTTGTATGTTGTATATAATATCCTAAGTATGCCCAATTCCTACTCCTATTGGGTGAATAGATTGGATGAGTGAATGGTGATTTTGGAATGGATACAGAGTTGTAAGATGAATAATCCTACATTTTAGCTTAACTCAAATTACTGGGCACTTGAGATGTCTAGACCTTGTGCAAATGTGGAAGATAGTTTATTGCAATGTTCTTCTTTAATAATCCTAGTGATATCCCCTCAAGTTACTGTGAAAGCATGAAAGGAGTTTTCAATTCTTAAGTTAATGGAAACCAATCAAAACAACTACTTTAAAATTATTTTAACCCTGGGTAGAGACCAATTAAAGTAAACTATCAAAAAGGATTTTAATTCACATCAACTTAGAAACCAATCAACTCTTTCACACAAAAACATCAATGTTCCCTAATAAATCATGCAGATTTAAAAAACTTAAACATACCACTTTGAAGACAAAAAAGAAATAAATGAGCATGAAAATCAACACAATAATTGAACACTGAAAATGAATTACAATTTTTAATTAGTCCGCTCCATTGTATTACTTCAAAATATAAGCATTATAATAGAAGTATTTGAAATATGGTATGGATGGGTGAATTATGAAATCTATCTTTTTACTAATGCCTATTCTAATGAAATGGAATGTGATGATGATGATCAAAATCGGGCCCTGGTTTCCCTATTTGTATGGGAAACAACAAGCTTTAGGCTCGTTTACATAAAGTCACATTGTTTCATAACTAAAACATAATTAGCATAAACATGAAAATATTAAGAGTTTGTTGGTGGATGCATTATAGTTTGTTAATCTCCAACAAGCGTTGGTGGTCATCTAAGACCTATTCAAGGTGCATGCACCATGATTGTGTATCCAAAACCATCAAACTCTAGTCCCTATCACTCCTCTCTTACTTGGTCCCTGAAATGAACAAGCTGATCTTCGACAAATGCTCCATATACCCACTTTTGGTATTAGTGTATGCATTATGTATGATGTATTTCATAGCATACTCCAATTCGAAGATTCTTCAAAGTTGTTGATGTGTCCTTTTAAGCACTTCTTCTTCATCATTAATTGCATCAAGAATCAGTAGTAAATAGTTGGCTATTTTGTCCTTCCATGTATCCTGATCTTTCTATTATGCTTCTTCCAAGAAATTGGGTAAAGCCATACTCAATGGATGACTAAAATAACTCAACTCCTATTTTAGGATATTGTAGAAGTCCTTATGAGCTTTCATGAGTTCCTGGTATTCTTGTAGTATAGCAGAGTTATCCTCTTTCTTTACAATGATTTGAGATTCTACCTCCATCCTATCACTCAATCTAGTAATTTCTAGTAGTGTTGTATATGTTTTATCATGAATATGAAAACTTGTTCAACATGTTTGTACATGTCTTCAAATCTCATGCAAACTATTTCTAATGCCATTTCAAAGGTAGTGGTTTTGAGCTTTCCCTTTAACTCTTCTTGTCCCTTCTACACTTTCTCATGCCTTCGTTTCTAGTATGTAGTTTCTAACATTTCCTCAAGCACTTTCCTTTCATGTTCAACTAATGGAGAATAGAGTCCTAAAGGAGAAGGTAGCCTATCCTTGTAACTAATCAGCTCTTGTTTCAACCTTTCATTTTCTTCTATCAATCCCTCATTATAAGTTACCAATTTTTGAATTTGATCCTTCGTGAATTTGGCCACATTCACATTCAAATCAATAGTTTTGATGGGATCTATTTCTCCTACTCTTTGCACCAAAAGATGTCCAAAAATATGATCACGATCAACTGGGGAAGGATTTTTTCCTAATGAATAGAATTCCCATATCTGTAAAGTAGTATTATCATGATTAAATCCTAATCTAGTGTAGATCTTGTCACCAGCTTCATTTTTTAAGTGCAAGGTTTTATTTTTTCTCTTCAAAAAACTATCAAATACAATGGACAAGCTGATATCCCATCTTGGAAGGAGCATAACCCCAACCTCTTTCAACAATGCTCTTCCTCTCTTAGCAATCATGTTTTTCATTTCTCTATCAATTTCATGTTGAAGCTATTTTAAAGAATATGCTTCTTTCTTAGGGTCAATTTCCTTCAACCTTTCCCTTACCACCTTTCCTTTATATTCATATGTGAAAGCTCTAAATTTAGGAGTCTATACAAATGCATCATCTACAATGAATTCATGGCTAGCTCAATGTCTTACATCATCAAACAACTCATTAGAAGCTTCAAAGTTAATTACACTCCTTTCTAGTGAAATTTCATATTGGGGAATGATAGGAGAATTGATTTGTGTGACCTCTTCTTGCCCCTCATCATCATCTTCAACTGTTATTGGGGTATTGACTGAGAAGCTTACCTCCAAGGTAGGCTATGGTGACAAGTGGCCTAGTGGTGTTATATTTTCTACTTTCCTTCTAGAGCCAACACCTCTTCTCCTCTCAAATTCCATCAGAGGTACATGTTTTATTAATTCTTCCTCATGCTGAAGCAACTGCTCAAATATTTCCATGGGGTCTTGGATTTCATGAAAAGCTTCTACATAAGATGGGTTATTTTTCAATCTCCAGGCCTCGGCCATAACAATCTTATTGTATGTATTTTCTCTAATGATCATTTGACTATCCTCACAATTCCTGATAACATCATCAACATTAAACTCATGCTCATATCCTTTCAATTTTTGAGAAATTTTGGCATCATATATAAAGTGCTAAGGGTTGAAATTCTTCCCCTTATTTCCAATCAAGAAGCCATAATAATTTAACTTGCTTCCAACCAAGTCATACCCTAAATCAACAACAATGGTGAAATCATCAAAGCACAAAGTAGAAGGCATGAAGTTTTTCCTTCCATAGCTTTTTAGACTCAAAGGCCGAATAAGACAATTGTCTTCTAATATCAAGATAAGCAGCTCTATCTAGTATAGTCTTAGGCAATAAATATGGTGCTGCCTCAAATCCACATAACCTAATGACAATACAATCTACAAAATCATACCAATCTCCCCAATTGTGGTTTATCTTTCCATCATGGCCTTTCTCTCCTTTGGTCAGAGAAACCTTTGTACTTTAGGGGATATACTATAATCACATTTACGACCAAGAAATTTATACAAAGGTTTGAAAAAATGCTCCTCGAAATACAAATAGTGGGATCTTCCACATCTACTATCCTAGACTAATGTCCACATTTGCACTGGTGTAGAATTACCATCACTATCCAAATCTTTTACTCTCAACTCTTCTCCCCACAATCCCATCACTTGGCCCTCATACAATTTCATATGCATAAGAAGTGAATAGTGTTTGAAATTGATAGCTTCATTGTCATTCTTAATAGCATTAAGAGCACTGTTAATGGCATTTGATAGGTATTATGCATAATCATAGGGCCTAGAATCTTGACTCTAAATGTCCTCGCATAGTACCATGGGAGCAATAGTCATGTTAGCAGGGGTCTCAACTCCCAATACTTTGCTAGTTGAATAGTATGTGTATTGATAGTATTCTTCAAACAATTCTATAGAAAATGGGGGCTTTTCATTGCTAGCAAACCTCATAGGTTGATGTCTTGGACCCTTGGGTCTATGCAAAGGTAGCTTCCACCTCTTGTAGCTCATATCCATAGAACAATACCCCTCCAAAAACTCTCTCATCCATAATTTCATTTTCAAAGAAGTTTCTAATTGGAAAACCATGCAAATATAATCCCTTGTTATGATCATAAATTGTGACCCATCATGCAAATGAATTTCCCTTTTTTCAGGATTATAATTCTTTGTCAGTGCTTTCATTAATTCTACATTCACAAAAACATTTAGCATTACTAGTTTACCCAAATTCAAATTCCATGGGTTTGAGACTAGGCTATATCTGTATTTCTTCCTATAATGATTTATGAAAAAATCATAGCCTCTATGTGGAGCCCATACATCTCCCATATTCTTATGCTTGTCCTCTAGGGCTTCACATGATGGGTTTAACTATGTTATTCTTCTTTCCTTTGGCCAAGACCTAGGACACTAATCTATTAAGTATTGACTTAGAGGTTTACTTTCAATTTTTTTGTCTCTTTGCTCTTGTCTTCTTTGGGGTTTTATCCATTTTAATCCTAACAATGTTGTACTTCAAGCTATATTCAAAAAATTACATTCAACTAAGCCAAGGTGTACTTACTTGAGTGAATGTTAGAATTTCTAAGCTACTTGCTTTCATCCAACTTCATCCTCTAGATGCTTAGCCACAATGTGTAGTGAATTTTCATTTCTTAGAGGCTACATTTATCAAATTCTAGCGCGTTTGAGCCAAATATGGTTTATAAATGGCACTCATGCCACTCTTTCTATGAAGTTGCATATTAATGGCAATTGTCTCTTCGATAAATTAATCCATCAAATCAATCTGGTGACAATTATTTCATATTTTTTCTATGAGATTCTAATCACAATGTCTATATCTCTCTTCAATATCCTTGGCCATCATTTGAGAAATGTCTAAGAGACATTCAAGTTTCTCTCATCGATATTGCAATGTCTCTTTGATATTTACTTATTAGTTTTCTCCCTCACGGTCCTCTTTTTTTGTCGATGAGACCAGTGGATTTCTCTTGCCGACAAGCCTATGTCTCCTTAGCATGTATTTATCTCTTCCCTAGATGGTGATACCTACTGATGATGTCTATTTGAATTTGTTATGTCAGAGAGACCCATGGTCACCTCTCTCTGACGTCCCTTAGTCTCATTGATAACTTATGCCAGAATGTCAGGGAGACTTTTGATAATGTCTTCTCAATATTTTTGTCTCCTTGAATTATTATTGTTAGGATGTCGATGAGACCTTATCCAATGTCTATTTGATATCTTTGTGTTTTTCTGATACTTTACTCCTTGAGTGTCGAAGAGACTTCTTTACTTCTCTCCTCGATATGCCAATGTCTCTTTAACATTTTTCTTTCGTCAGTGCTTGTTCTAATAGTGATTTATTGTTTATTTTATGATAATCTAATGCATGAGCATCCATGGTGTAAGAGGAATCTTGTATCACCCCAAAAAATGTTGTTTCTTTGCAATAAGGGCTGAATTTGGTAGGGTCACTATTTTAGTAAGTTTTCATTTATGCATAGTTGGACACAAAATCTTACACAAACGTCCAAAATGGTAAACTAAAGTCAATGGAAAAAAAATCACTTCAATACCAATTTTTATTTGAGAGATATTAGAATTTTAATTTTTGAAAATCCTAGTAAAATATTTGGAGTCAATTTCTCGAGACCTTTCCGAAAAGGTATTATAATAGAAAATCTGATGGTTGGATCAAAAATTATGGCCCCACCATGTTCTACTACCAAAAATAATAAAATTTCAAAATATCTTCTTAAGGAAGTTACACTTTCCAGAAGATTTTAGGATGGTTACACCTGCCAAATATAGGATGTAAAGGGGGACTACAGAAAGGAGGCCAAAGCAGCATATATGGTGGCTCTGATTTGCATACTTGTAGATTTATGTAATCAGAAAGCCCATGTGATGGAAAATATAATGATATAATTTCATTTTCATTTTAGTGATAATAGAAAATATTTTCTTTCCTTCTTGCATTTTTTTTGTGCCGTTATCTATTGTTTTTGTGAGTTTTATATTGTAAGGGGAGTGTCCTTCATCAAGTGGTATCAAAGCAAGTTTTCCTAAGTGTGTAAATAGATCACCGAATGTGAGGTAGTTTGCACCTGGACTTGTGGTTGTGGGTCTATGAGAAAAGATGCCTCCATGAAGAAATCGTGGTGGAAGAAATGTTGGGGTAATAGAAGAGGGTTTTAGAGCCCTCCAGAGACAAGTTCAAGTGTTACAAGAGGATTTGCATAGGGCAGTTGATGTTAAAAGAAGAGATAAAAGTGAGGAGGAGACTGAAGATGAGGAGCCATTTGAAGAGGAAGCAAAGTATGGAATGGATCATGGAGAAGTCAAATTGATTAGGGCTATTTCCAAGATTGGAAAGAGGTCGAAAATAGAAATTTCTATTTTTTTTGGAAACCTAAATCTAGAGGAGCTGATCAATTGGATCAATGACATGGAAGAGTATTTTGAGTATGAGGAAATAGAAGACCTAGATAGGGTAAAATTTGTAAAGGCCAAATTGAAATTCCATGCTAGCATATGGTGGAGAGAAGTCCAATTGGAAAGAAATAGAAGAGAAAAAAGAAAAAAATAACAAGCTGGGATTGGATGGTGGAAAAATTGGAAAGATAGTTCATTCCTAGGGACTATGAGTTCAATTTTTTGAAGAATATGCAAGGGTTGAAACAAGTAGGAAAATATGTTAAGGAGTATACAAAATAATTCTACTAAGTCCTGATCAAAACAGGCCATTCTGAGGCCAACAAGGAGAAAGTTTCCTATTACACAAATGGGTTGAAGCTGAGCATTCAAGAAGAGTTGAGTCTTGTAAAAATGCCTACCATTGAATATGCATATCAGTTTTCTTTGAAGGTAGAAGAGAAGTTGAATAGAAGGTTTGAAAATAAGAAAAGAGGAGAAGGTTGTGGTGGAAGGAGTATTGGATGGTCATATGGAGGTTGAAATGAAGATCAAGAGAAGGGTGAAGGATTCAGTAGCAACTAGAACTAGAAAGGATATAACACCTATCATCCTCGTGAAAAAAATAATGGAGAACAAAGAGGAAGAGGAAGATCTGGACGAGGAGGATTTAATGGAACCTATTTCCAATGTGGAGAAGAAGGGCATAGGGAATATGAGTGTCCTCAACATCAATGAAGGATAAATAGAAGAACTAAGGGTAATGCATGAGTTGCACATGTAGAAAAAGATGGTGAGTCTTCACATTTTGAGGATGCAGAAAGAGGAGAGGTTCTTGTTACTAGAAGATCTTTGTTGAATGAGGAGAAAGAGCCAACTCAAAGGAAGAATTTGTTTCACATCAGATGTAAGTGTGAAGTTAAAGTTTGCAAAGTTATTATTGATGGAGGTAGTACCAATAACCTTGTTTCAGAAGAGATGGTTAGTAATTTTTAGTTGGAGAGAAGAAGGAATCCAAATCCATACTATATTACTTGGTTGTAGAAGGACCGTAAAGATTTGGTAAGTGAACAATGTCTAATAAAGTTCAAGATTTGAAATTACCATAATGAGGTATTATGTGATATTATTCCTATGGATGTTTGTCATATGTTGTTAGGCAGACCATGGTAGTTTGATCAATGAGAAATACATTATGGACATTTAGACACCTATTCTTTGACAAAGGGTGGAGCTCATCATAAGTTGAAGCCCTTGAAAGAAGTAGAAGAAAAGGTATGCAATAATCCAAGAATTTGTTTGGTTGATGGAAGAAAGTTCCTAGAAGTCTTGAGGCATGAACATATATATTTTGCATTGATCCTAAGAGTTGATAAAGAAGATACTAATGAGGTACTGTAGAGGTTTCTGATTTGTTGAATGATTTTCAAGCTATTATTTTTTATAATGTACCTAAAGGTTTACCTCCATTAAGAAAGATTAGTCATTAGATGGAATTGATTCCACGAGCCATTTTTCCAAATAAGGAAGCACATTGTATGACTCCAACAGAGAGTGAAGAGTTGAAAAGACAAGTGCTATAGTTGTTTTGGAAGGGATTGATCAAAGAGAGTTTGAGTCCATGTGCAGTACCTATGATACTAGCACCAAAGAAGGATGGGGAATGGTAGATGTGTAAAAATTCTAGAGCCATTAATAAGGTCGCCATCAAGTATAGATTTCCCTTGCCAAGGATGGATGACATCATGGATTGTTTGAGTGGAGCCGAGTACTTCACAAAGATAGATTTGAAGAGTTGCTATCACCAAATTCATTTTGTAGAAGGAGATGAATGGAAGACAACATTCAAGACCAAAGAGGTCTTGTATGAGTGATTAGTCATGCCCTTTGGGCTAACCAATGCACTAAGCACCTTCATGTGGCTCATGAATGAGGTACTGAAAGAGTTTTTGGGTAAATTTTTCATTTTTTATTTAGATGACATTTTAATTTGTAGAAAGACATTGGAGGAGCATTTGATATATATCAGAAAGGTTTTTGAGAAGATAAGGGAGGAGAAGTTGCTGATTAATTTGAAGAAATGTAGCTTTTTCAAGAGAGAATTAGTGTATTTGGAAATTGTTGTCAAAGTAGAGGGTCTTCAAATGGACCCAAAGAAGGTGAGAGCTATCATTGAATGGCCTACCCCGAGGAGTGTTACAAAGGTAAGATCATTTCATGGTCTATCAAGCTTCTACATAAAGTTCATTAAGAATTTTATTAGCCTTTGTGCACCTCTAACGGAAGCAATGAGAAGAGATAGAAAATATTTTAAGTGGACTAAAGGAGCAGCCAAAATTCTTGATATGTTGGAGAAGGTTATAGAGAAATTCATTTTGGAACTTCTAGATTTCAATAAGGTCTTTCAGGTAGATTGTGATGCTAGTGGCACTGCCATAGGAGTTGTTTTGAGTCAAGAAGGTAAGCATGTTGCCTATTTTAGTGAGAAGTTGAATGATGCCAAGAAGAAATATTTTATCTATGATCAGGAGCTTTATGTTATAGTTTAGGATTTGAAGAAATGGAGACACTATTTGTTGACAAAAGAATTTGTTTTATATACTGATCACCAAGCTTTGCAGTATCTCAATAGTCAAGGAAAGTTAAATCAAAGGCAATTAAAATGGGTTGAGGTTTTATAGAGTTATACTTTTGTTTTGAAGCATAGGAGTGGAAGGTCAAATAGAGTTGCAGATGCCTTAAGTAGAAGGAAAAATTTATTGATAGAGATGAATATAGAGTTTGTTGGGTTCAATGAGCTCAAGAGTTTCTATCTAGAAGATCTAGACTTTGTAGAAGCTTGGAAGGCTTGTTTGGAACCTGTTACATTGGATAGGACAAGATGGTTGGATTTCTTAATCTAGGATGGGATGTTTTTTAGAGGAAACCAACCATGCATTCTGAGAAGTTCAATGAGAGAAAATATAATCAAGAAGAAGCATAGTTGAGGATTGGTTGGAAATTTCAATCGAGATAAGACCCTTTCTCTTGTTAGTGAGAATTATTACTGGCCACAGTTACAACAAGATGTGAAGAATTTTGTACAAAGTTGTAGAGTATGTCAGATGGTGAAAGGAACAATTCAAAATATTGGATTGTATCAACCATTACCTATACCTAAGAGGCCATGGGAGGAAATTAGTATGGATTTTGTCCTTCAATTTTCAAGGACAAAGAGAGGGCATGGTTCCATATTTTTTGGTGGTGGATAGATTTTCAAAAATGTAACATTTCATTCCATTTATGTTGTTCACATCGTAGAGTTGTTTTTTAGAGAGGTGGTGAGACTACATGTTCTACTGAAGAGTATAGGGGTATGTGCGAGATCATCATGGAAAAAATAGGCCCTTAAGTGGCGAAAATTTTAGAAAAAATAGAGTTAGGGAACTTCACATAAAATTTTGAATAAGCTATCTATATTATTTAAAAAATATGTAAGAATAGAATCTATAGCAAATTGAATTTAGCTTCTAAACTACTAGGTTTATTTTAAAAAAAATATATATTTGGTGAAAATTTGAAATTTCAATGCAGTAGTATTTAAATTTTATAGATAAAATAAGAATTAGGTGTCTATCTGACCACCATAACTACAATAAAATGATAATATTTTAGATATAAGTAGAGGACTCATGTCCTGATGTGATGCATATTTTTTATAAAAATTTCAAGTAAATAATTAATTGTGAATTTTTTTACAACTTTTAAAAATATAAAAACTTGTGTGTCGACCCTAACTTGGTCAAAACTTCATGAATTTTTTTTTAATCCTATAGTATGCAAAGCATAGAATGTGACACATGTTTTAGATTCAAAAATATGATACCATTTGAAAGCTATAGATGTTTTTCAATAAGCCTATCAATCAAGACTTTAGTCGTAATTCAAATAGAAAATGAATAATAATTGTTTATTAAATTCAAAGTAAATCATAATTTATATTGGTGGAAAGCTGAGAATCTCCTTTAAAAACCCTTTTTGTTTCATCAATTTTGGGTAAAAAAAAGTCATTAGCCACATACCCTACATATACCCATCATATCACCACTTTTTGGGCCATCATGATCCTGCACATACCCATAGTTTTAGACAAAGATACCAAATGTGTTGGTTATTTCTAGAGAGCATTATGGAAGAAGTTGAAGACAGATTTGAAGTTCAATTTTGCACACCATCCACATACTGATGGACAAACAAAGGTGGTCAATAGGAGTTTGGGTAACTTGCTAAGATGCTTAGTAGGAGATAAACCAAAGGGATGGGATTTGATTTTACCATAGCCAAAATTTTCTTATAACAATTGTGTCAACAGGAGCACTAGAAAATCACTATTCCAAATTATATATGGGAGTAGTTTGAAGAATGCTTTTGAACTGAGAAAGATGGATAAAGAAGAGAAGAGTAGTGCTAAGGATGAAGATTTTGCTGAGCACCTAAAGAATTTGCATGAAGAGGTGAAGAAGCATATCAATAAGATGAACTCTTAGTATAAGGCTAAGGAAAATCAGAAAAGGAGGCATAAGGAGTTCTAGGTAGGAGATGAAGTCATGGTGAACTTGTGAAAGGAAAGGTTTCCAATTGGTACACACAACAAGTTGAAGATGAAGAAGTTTGGACCATGCAAGATCCTAAAGAAGCATGATTTTAAAAATGCATATGAGGTAGATTTTCTTGATGGAATTCATATTTCACCTATGTTTAACATCTTAGATTTAACAAAATGTCATAAGGGAGGAATTGATGAAGAAATAATAGAGGCACAGTGAAATATTCCAACACCTACTTCAGAAAAGGAGGAGATATAAGACATTTTTGATAGTCATATAGGAAGAAACACAAGAAACAAGCAATATGCAGAGTATTCAGTGAATTGGAGAGGAAGGCCTATTGAAGATTCATCATTGTTATCTAAGTTTGAGGTTAATTGTCTTGGTTTCCCTCTAACTCATGAGAAGTGACAGGGTCACTTTTCAAATTACCTCGAGTGTCTGATAATGGAGCATCCAGGGTGTAAGAGAAATCTTGCATCACCCAAAAAAAATGTTGTTTCTTTTCAATAAGGGCTAAATTTGGTATGGTTCTATTTTAGCAAGTTTTCATTTATACACAATTAGACATGAAATCTTACATAGACCTCCAGAATGGTAAATTGAAACCAATGGCGAAGAAATCACTTCAATACCATTTGTCATTTGAGATCTATTAAAATTTTAATTTTCAAAAATCTTAGTAAAATATACATAGTCAATTTCTTGAGACCTTTCCGAAAAGGTATTATAATACAAAATCCGACTATTGGATCAAAAGTTATGACCCCACCAAGTTGTACTACCAAAAATAATAAAATTTCAAAATATCTTCTTGTGGAAGTTACACTTTCTAGAAGATTCTAGGGTGGTTACACCTTCCAAATATAGGATGTAAAGCGGGACTATAGAAAGGAGGCCAAAGCAGTGTAGATGGTGGCTTTGATTTGCATACTTGCAGATTTATGTAATCAAAAAGCCCATGTGATGGAAAATATAATGATGTAATTTCATTTTTCATTTCAATGATAATAGAAAATATTTTCTTTCCTTCTTGCATTTTTTTTGTGCCATTATTTTTTGTTTTTGTGAGTTGTATATTGTAAGGGGAGTGTCCATCATAATCTCTCGGTGTCTAAGAGATTTTTTTTGTTTCCTAATTATTGATAGTCATATGAATTGTTGGTGAGACATGTTAGATTCCCTCATCGACATATCCAAGTCTCTTAGACATATCGCTCTTTAGGCTAGCAAGAAGACATTTGGGAGTCTCATCTACATTTTTTATTATCTCTTTCTGCTTGTGTCGAAGAGACTATGGTGAGACTCTCTTCGATATGGAATTGTCTTGTTGACATGCCATGAGCTACTAGGAGAAAATTTTAGGTAGGGACTTCAATTTATTGTAATGATCAAGGGCCTTATTTTGGTACTTTATAGTAATGTAAATTATTATGAAATGGATATGGAGCATATGGTGGATGTGGGAGGATAGGTGAAAATGGAGGTGTGCAAGACAACCAATGTGGACTTTTTAGCTCCATCAGTGGCTCCGATTGGGGATGAATGAGCGTGAGGTCAATGAAAGAATCCAAAAATGATCTCTATGATGTAGAACATGAATGAATGTGATCAGATGGAATGAAAATGGGATGCAAACCTAAGACTAATATGCATGGAAGATTATTATTTTAAGAAGCACACTAGCAATCCTTGACCTTCTCCTAAACTACCATGCATGTAAAATTGATTTAAGAAAAGAAGTGCTTCAGAAATTTTCCATGCATTGGCAATTCCTGGTCTTCTCCTGGCATGGTTTGTAAATAGTTGGAATCTTCACCTCCTTTTCCAGTGATGAAAAAGGGTCCTATCTAGAGAGCTTCAAACTTCCCATGCTTCCCTTTATCCTAACATCTTGCATTCCATAGTAGGACCATCTCATTTTCTTCAAAAAATTTGTCCTTGGTTATTTTGTCAAATAAATACTTCATTTGTGATTGTATTTTTGTATTTTTCTCTTGGGACAAACTCCTTATTTCGTCTAGTTCTACCAATTGTTCTATTTTTTCCTCCATAGGCTGAATGATATTTAGATCTTCTTGAAGTATGAATTTGTATGTGGATAAAATATTTTGCATAGGCATTCTAGTTTGTTCCTCATACACAAGTTCAAAGGGTGATCTACAAGTTGATTTCTTTATAGTGATTCTATCTACCCATATTTCCATTCTCAATTTAGAATCCCACGCTCTTTTGTTCTTGTCCAACATCCTTATAATAATATTCAAAATATTTTTGTTACTTGACTTGACCTGCCCATTAGCCTATGGATGATAGGGTGAGGAATATGAAATTGTAATGCCATATTTTTCACATAATTTCCTAAACTCCTCTGATCTAAAACACATAGAATTATCTATGATTAACCACGCAGGTGTCCCAAACCTTGTAATAATATTCTCCATCATAAAATTTGTTACAACTTTTCTAGTGGCTTGCTTTGTTGGAATAGCTTCCACCCATTTTGTGAAGTAATCAACTACCACTAATATCCATTTGTGACCTCCATTGGATTTTTCTAGTATCTCCCCAATAAATTCAATCCCCCATTGGTTAAAGGGAGCTTCAACCTACATCGTTCTTAGTGGTAGTACTCCTTGATATTTCAATTTTCTAGAGAATTTCTGGTAGGCTTCACATTTTCTTACATAGGTGAAAGAGTTGTTAAAAATCCTAGGACAGTAATACCCTACCCTTAAGATCTTATGGGAAGTGGTCTTGGCAAAAAAAAATTCCCAACAAACTCCTTTGTGCATTTCTCTTAACACATGTTTTGCTTGAGATTCATCCAAGCATAACAGTACTACTCCATCCCTTTTTTTCTAGTATAAATCACCATCCATGAAAACATACTTGGAGGCATGTGACTTCAAGGATCTCTTCTGGTTCTCATTCATTTGTTTCGGACACTTTTGGTTCTTCAAGTAATACATTGTGTTAGTGTACCATGCAATATTCTCTATGCTTGCAATCATGGTTTCCTCTTCCACCCTATTGCAAATTTGGGATGCTTCAAATTTTGACTCAACCATTAGCTTGGCTAGGCCTTTCCCTCCTACTAGCTTGGTGATTTGAATTTTAATATAAAATTCTTGAATCCTATTGATCCACTGGCACCTTCTCCCCATGACTTTAGTTTGTACAAACACATCCTTGACAACAACATTAGGAACACATGCAATTATTTTTTCTCCTACTAGATAGGGTCTAAAGGATTTTACTACTTTGACAAGATCATATGCTTGCTTCTCTATGATATCATACTTTAACTCGGCTCCTTCAAGGGATCTACTAAAGAAGAATATGGGTTGTTCATACCCTTCATCATTCTTTTTTAACATCACTACTGCAATGGTGTGGTATGAGGCAAACAAAAAAAATTGAAAAGTCTCACTAAAATAAGGGGATTTTAACATTGGTTCCTCTTTGATTTCCCTTTTTCTAGATAAAAATGCATCAAGTTCTTTTGTAGTCTAGTTAATTTCAGCCCTTTTCTTCAACATTTTTGAGATAGGTTTGACAATTTCAGCAAAATTTGATATGAATCTTCTAATAAAGTTTATTTGCCCAAAGAAAGACTAAATGGCCTTAATAGTTTTAGGAATAGGGATCTTATTTATAGCTTCTACTCTCTCTAGAACAATTCTAACTCCTTCGGTGGATACTATGTGCCCCAATAACTTTCCCTTTACCACAACAAAATGATATATTTTAGGATTTAGGGAAATGCCATATTACAATGCTTTAAGGAAAATATTCTCAAGGTGTGCAACATGGTCCTCTACTTTCTTGGAATATGCAATGAGGTCATCCTGGTATACTACCATTATTATATTGATCAAATTGGCAAAAGCAACATCAATAGCTCATTGGAATGTGGTACCAACATTTGTTATCCCAAATGGCATCCTTACGTACACATATGTGCCCCAGGGGGTAGTAAATGTAGTCTTATATTATTCTAATTCCTTCACCTTAACCTAGCTATACCCTAAAAAATCCATCCATCATGGACAATAGTTCACAACTTGTCACCCTCTACAGCATGGCCTCCATATTTAGGAGTGGGTAATTATCTTTGAGGGAAGAAAAATTCAAATTTCTAAAGTCCACACATAACCTTATATATCCATCTTCTTTTTTGACAGGCACCAAGTTTGAGACCCAAGTAGAATGTCTGATAGGTTTGATGATACCTTTCTCCCTAAGCTTCATAAGTTCCTCATGCATTTTAGGCTCCAAAGTTGAGTTTATTGGTCTTTGCTTTTGTCTAAATGGTTTTGCATTGAGTAAGTGGAATCTCATGTTGGAATAGATATTCCCTATATTCTTTAAGATCATCATAAGACCATGTGAAGACATGCTTATACTTCCTCAATAATGTAAACATCTTTCTAATTATGGGTCTTATCTTTTTTTCCAATGTATACTTTCTTTGGTGCCAATTTAGTGCCTAGATTGATCTCTTCAATGTCTTCCCTTTTTACCGGTGTTTGTTTCATGACTGTTTGATCATTCCCATCAAACACTCTTTCCAATGCCACCAACCCTTTAGGAATCTTGTTTGTCTTGAGTTGCACAACTTCCTAACCAAATACAGTTTTCTTGACATCTACTTCCTCCACAAATGCATTAAAATCAATCTCTTGTGCCTCATACTAATCAATACAATGCAAGAACTTGATCAGGTTAGTATCATCATTGAAAACTTTCCAATTGCAGATGTTGTCAATATTAGCTAGCCTATTCTTAAGTTCAACCTATGAAATTCCTACTAAATTAATATCATCCCTTTTCAAGGCTACATTCACCAAGAAATCATCCATTAGGTGTTTAGACCTATCTATCCACTCAATAGAAAAAGCATCAAATAGCTCAATAGTGTCCCATACAACATTTCTATATTGCTTCAACCTTTTGTTCTTTGTGGAATATTTTGATCTCACTTGTGAATTAACTAGTTCAGAGTCTCCTAGGAAATTTAACAGTTTAATCTTGTGTTTAGCAACCATGTTTAAACCTATCAAAAAGGATTCATACTTTGCTATATTGTTTGTGCACTCAAATGTTAGCAATAATGAATATTTGAATGTTGTTCCTTTAGGTGAAATGAAAATAATTATTGCCCCGTTTCCTTCTCTACTATAGGCTCCATCAAAGCACATTAGCCATATGCCATATTCATTCTTTGAAACATCCATGGAAATTGGATCTATGTATAATAATTTGGGGTTTGAGTGTTCAATTCTAAAACTTCCCAAGTCTACATCACAAAAGCAATTCATTTTATTAGGGTCAAATAATTCAATGACATGTTTAGACCTAGGCTCCCTATATAATTTGACTTCTTTCCCATTCACTAGAATCGTGGCATAGGATAGATCTAACTAAACATTCCCACCAATTGTTGTTGTCCATTTCCTTGATAGTAACATCCCATAGTAAAGGGAAGTATTTACCATAGTAATATCTATTTTTTATGTAGCCTTTGGATATGATGCCAAATTTAGTTCTACATCCCATATTACTCCTACTATAGGGACTAATCTATTGTCCATGGCATAAAATTTCCCATATGTAGTATTTACCCATTAACTTAGCTCCTTCATGACAGCTAGGGGCATGATGTTGATTGCTACCCATGAGTCAATCATACAATTCTTCACCAGCTTGTTGTTGATTACTAATGTAATGTAAAATGGATCTATTTGGGAGGGATTCTTTGTGAGTGTATCCTCCAAATATACCTCTAGTACCTTTGTAATTTCCCTTTCCACAACATTTACTTCTTTCTTTTGATCCTTCTACTTCTGGGATGTGTTGGTGATCATTTTTGGGGGTTGTATCTCTAAATTCATCAATCTTCATTAGCTCCATTAAGGGAGTTGTCATTTTTGTTTGATCTAATGTCTGAGCCATTTCAAATGAAGGGGCATTGATCCCTTGTTCATTCTTCTTAGTTTTAGTGATTCTTTTCCCTTCATTTTGGACTTTGTCATCTCTTGTTGTTTTCTCAAGCTCAATGTCTGCATTTTCCTTTTGAGCATTTTCTGAGGCCTCTTCACTTGACCCTTCTTTTGATTAGATGAGGTACTCTCCTTATTCTTTTGTTCTTTGATGAACATGATTCTTGGTGTCCCCTAATCTCCCTTTGTGGGTTTACTTCTTAGATTATATATCCTCCCTTTTTCCTCACCTATAGCTTTTTCTGTGATAACCCTTTTTCTTCCTTTGTTGGAGTTCTTAGTTGAAACTGAGGTGTTGCATTGTATGTGTATTCTGCCTCCTGTGGGTTTTCTTCCTGATTAGAAAACACATCTTGCTCCATATTCACATTATGTTTCTAACTATCAACATTGTATTCATATCCCTCTTCAAAAGAGGAGTTTCCTTCCTCATTTTGAGAAGACCTCCATCTCAACATATTCACAGTGTGACCATCCTTGTCATCCTCTTGTGACCATTCATCCTAACAAGCCTGAGCTACTACACAATGTTTAGGGTCATGGGGTCTATGAAAAGGTGAACACCATGGTTTTTTGTCTAGTGCATGGGCCCCATGCTTCTTCAAAGGACCAGGAGTCTCCTTCCAATTTGATCTTACCACTGGTTTTCCATCTTTCAAAGTAGTATTGTAGGTCATGCCATGTAATCTAGGTCTTTCATTTTTGTATTGATTCTCCTATCTATTTTGGGGAGGATTAGGGTTTTGGGGGATCATAAGGTTGTCCCTTTTTCCACTCATTCCTGCATCCTTTCTATTATTTTCAATGGTTAAGGTTTCCTTTTGTGTTTCATTCAAACTTCTAGGGCACCTGTTTCTTAACTCATAACCCATTTTTGGATCAAAGTCCTTTAGATAAATACTCAGATATGCAAGATTAGTCAATTTGGATCCATGTGGTATTTTATTATAAATCTTGGAAAACCTTTTATTGAAATCATAGATTGACTCATTTTGGTGTTTCTGAATACTTATTAGTTAATGTAGAGAAAACTTAGGAGCACATTGATTTCCATAATATTCTAAAAATTGATTCTAAAATTCTACTACAAAGGTGATTGAAGCATCAAGAAAGTTGTTAAACCAATCCCTTGCTTCTTCAGTTAGGTACATCATGAAAAAACTCATATTTACATCCTCATACTCCATGCCTATGTCTTGTACAAAGGAATTGATGTTTTTGATGTGTTCTTCAGTTGTTGTGACATTATTCCCTGTGAACTTGGGAATAGTGCTTCTCCAATTGGTATCAACTAGGCCTATATATAATTGGTATCCTGATAGATCAAATTTTCTTGTTATGCTCATGTGGTTCAGTGGATAAGGGATTCTGAGGTGGTGGAATGGGCTAATACTAATATCCTTGTTGAGGCTGGTGATACATATTTTGTTGGGGATTATGTGGAGGGTACTATTGTGGGACATGATGGTATGGAATATATCTTTGTCCAAGTGGTGGAATGTTGGTATTCTATGATGTTGGATTTTGTGGTACATGGTGTTGCATAGGCTGATTTCTTCTTCCAGCTACGTTATGGGGTGTTCTTGAGGAACTAGGACCACCTATGTTTTGAGATGACCCTTGTGTATTGGTATTACTTCCTTGCTTATGAGGTGGGATGTGTTTTGGTGGTTTTGGTGCATTAATGTATAATTTGGATAGTTGCTAACTCAGAACAAGATTCCTTTTTATCAGCTACTATCTTTCTTGAGTGACCACCACCTCAATATCCTTAAAATAATGACTTGTAGAGGCATGTTGGGATTCTTCTTCTTGTTGTGATGAAAATTTCTGATCATAATCCCTTTGTATTTGTTCTCCTTCTTCCTTTAATTGAGCAGAAAATTCATCTGTTTTCTATGGATCCACAATGAGGTAAACAGGATAATTATTGTTCCCTTGTCCTGGTGGAGTTTGAGGATCCTTGCATGGGTTATCTTCATGATGTTCTAATCTATGTAGTGGGTCAAAGTTGTTATGCAATATGGGTGGTTGTTCAAAGATATTCTCCTAATCACTGAATGTTGTATCCTACATTTTAGATGCTACTTTGTTCCTATTTGTGTTAGACTTTGAAGTAGGGGACCCATGTTTATCTATCCACCTAACATTTTTATTCTTGGGTATTTCTTTATGTAAAGATCTTCTACCATTCATGTTGGATGATATGGTATATATTTGATGTCTATGGTCTATTCTTTTTGACATGATATTTACTTTATCAATCATAAAAATTCTTCAAAGTCGCCACCTACCTTTTCATGAGTAGGACAATTTAGGGTTTTGAATGATTTTTTTCTTTTCCCAACAGAGTCCCTAACCTATTGTGATGCTTTTGAATGAATCTATGATGGAAGGCTTAGGTTTATAATTTTCTTGGTCCCTAGCAGAGTTTCCAATCTATTAGGTCTCAAAAGTGTAGGTTTTTAAACCATAAGAGGGTGCCAATCCCTTAATACACCTTTCGCCCACAAACAAGGTAAACAAGACTGATTACCTTCTACTCTTCAGGCTCTACCAAACCTAGGCATGTATACCTAAATAATAAGGCAGATTTGTAAATGGATGTGGTTCCTAGATTGAGCAACCTACTCACTATGGCACATGAGGGTGGAGTAGATGTAGAGTTTTAATGATTAATTCCTATTGAGAGTAGTTGAAAATTCAAGATTGTGAGTTGTATGTTGTATATAATATCCCAAGTATGACCAATTCCTACTCCTATTGGGTGAATGAAGTGGATGAGAGAATGGTAATTTTGGAATGGATATAGAGTTGTAAGATAAATAATCCTATTTTCTAGCTTAACTTGAATTATTGAGCACTTGAGATGTCTACACCTTGTACAAACGTGCAAGATAGTTTATTATAGTGTCCTTTAATAATCCTAGTGATATCCCCTCAAGTTAATGTGAAAGCATGAAAAAGAAAATTAATTCTTGAGCTAATGGAAACCAATAAAAAAAACTTCTTTAAAATTATTTTCACCTTGGGCAGAGACCAATTAAAGTAAAGTATCAAAAATTATTTTAATTCACATCAACTTAGAAATCAATCAACTCTTTCACACAGTAACATCAAATGTGCTCTAATAAATCATCCAGATTTAAATAACTTGAACATACCACTTTGGAGACAAAAAAGTAATAAATGAGCATGAAAATAAACATAGTAATTGAACATTGAAAATGAATTATGATTTATAAATAGTTTGCTCCATTGTATTACTTCAAAATATAAGCATTATAATGGAATTCTTTGAAATATGGTATGGATGGGCGAATTATGCAATCTATCTTCTTACTAATTCCTATTCTAATGAAATGGAATGTGATTATGATGATAAAAATTGGGACCTAGTTTCCCTATTTGTATGGGAAGCAACAAGCTTCTAGCTCATTTACATAAAGTCACATTGTTTCATACACAAAAACATAATTAGCATAAACATGAAAATATCAAGAGTTTTTTGGTGGATGCACTCTAGTCCATTAATCTCCAGCAAGCACCCATGGTCATCTAAGACCTGTTCAAGGCTCATGCACCATGATCGTGTATCCAAAACCATCAAACTCTAGTCCCTATCACTCCTCTCTTACTTGACTCATGAAATGAACAAGTTGATATTCAATAAATTCTCCATATACCCACTTTTGGCATGAGTTTAGGCATTATGTATGATGTATTTTATAGCATACTCCAATTCAAAAATTCTTTTAAGTTGTTGATGTGTCCTTTTAATAACTTCATCATTAATTACATCAAGAATAACTAGTAAATAGTTGGCTATTTTGTCCTTCCATGTATCCTAATCTTTCAATTTTGCTTCTTCAAAGAAATTAGGCAAATCCATACTTAGTGGCTAACTAAAATCACTCAACTCCCATGTCAAGATATTGTTGAAGTCCTTATGAGCTTTCATGAGTTCTTGGTATTCTTGTAGTACAATAGAGTTATCCTCTTTCTTCACAATGAGTTGAGATTCTACCTCCTTCATCCTATCACTCAATCTAGTGTTTTCCAATAGTGTTGCATATGTTTTATCATGAATATGCCAAAAAAATTCAGCATGTTTGTACATGTCTTCGAATCTCATGTAGACTATTTTTTATGCCATTTCAAAGGTAGTGGTTTTGAGCTTTCCCCTTAACTCTTCCTATTCCTTTTGCACTTTCTCATGCCTTCATTTCCAATATGTAGTTTCTGGCATTGCCTAAAGCACTTTCCTTTCATGTTCAACCAAAGGAGAATAGAGCCCTAAAGAAGAAGAAGGCAGTTTATCCCTTTAACTAATCAACTCTTGTTTGAACCTTTAGTTTTATTCTATTAGTCCCTTATTATCCCTTACTAGTTTCTGAATCTCAACCTTTGTGAACTTGGCCACATTCACATTCAAATTAGTAGTTTCCATGGGATTTGTTTCTCCTACCCTTTGCACCAAAAAATGTTAAAAAAATTGATCACGATCAACTAGGGAAGGATTTTTTTCCTAATGGATAGAGTGCCCATATCTATAAAGTAGTATTATTAGGATTAAATCCTAATCCACTATAGATCTTGTCACCGGATTCATCTATTAAGTGCAAGGTTTTATTTTTCCTCTTGAAAAAACTATCAAATACAATGGTCGGGTTGATATCCCATCCTGGAAGGAGCATAACCCCAGCCTCTTTCAACAATGCTCTTCCTCTCTCAGTAGTCATATTTTTCATTTCTCTATCAATTTCATGTTGAAGTTATTTTAAAGAATATGCTTATTTCTTTGGGTAAATGTCCTTCAACCTCTCCCTTACCACCTTTCTTTTATATTCATATATGAAAGCTCAAAATTTAGGAGTCTCAATGAATGCATCATTTGCAATGAATTCTTGGATAGTTTGGTGTCTTACATCATCATACAACTCATCAGAAGCTTCAAAGTTAATTACACTCCTTTCTAATGGCATTTCATATTGGGGTATGATAGGAGCATTAATCTGTGTGACCTCTTCTTCCCCCTCAGCATCATCTTCAACTATGATTGGAGTATTAACTAAGAATCTTAACTCTAAGGTAGGTTGTGGTGACAAGTGCCCCAATGGTGTTATATTTTTTGCTTGCCTCCTAGAGAAAACACTTTTTCTCCTCTCAAATTATACTAGAGGTACATCTTTTATTAATTCTTCCTCATGCTAAATAAATTTCTCAACTCTTTCCATGGGGTCTTGGATTTCATGAAAAGATTCTACATAAGATGGGTTAGTTTTCAATCTCTAGGCCTCATCCATAACAATCCTATTGTATGTATTTTCTCTAATGATCGCTTGACTATCCTCACAATTCCTGATAACATCATCAACATTAAACTCATGCTCATATCCTTTTAGTTTCTAATAAATTTTGGCATCATATATAAAGTGCTAAGGGTCAAAATTCTTCCTCTTTTTTCCAATTGAGAAGCCATAATAATTTAACTTGCTTCCAACCAAGTCATACCCTGAATCAACAATAATGGTGAAATCATCAAAGCACAAAGTAGAAGGAATGAAGGTTTTCCTTCCATAGCTTTCGCGATGCATAAAGGATGAAGAAGAAAATTTTCTTATAATCTCAAGATAAGCAACTCTATTTGGCATAGTCTTAGGTAGTAAATATGGTGTTTCCTCAAATCCACATTTCATAATGGAAATACAATCCACAAAAGAATACCAATCTCTATGATTGTGGTTTATCTTTCCATCATGGAATTTCTCCTTTGGTCAGAGAAATCTTTGTACTTCAGGGGATAGACTATTATCACATTTATGGACAAGCAATTTATATTAGGGTTTGACAAAATGCTCCTCGAAATACAAATAGTGGGATCTCCCACATCTACTATCCTAGACTAATGTCTACATTTGCACTAGTCTAAAATTACCATCACTATCCAAATATTTTACTCTCAACTCTTCTCCCCATATTCCCATCACTTGGCCCTTGTACAGTATCGTATGCATAAGAAGTGAATAGTGTTTGAAATTGATAGTTTCAATGTTACTCTTAATAGCATTAAGAGCACTATTAATGGCCTCTAATAGGTACTTTGCATAATCATAGGGCTTGGCATCTTGACTTTGAATTTCTGTGGCTAGTACCATGGGATCTATAGTCATGTTAGCAGGGGCCTCAACTCCCAATACTTGGACAACTCAATAGTATGTGTACTAATAGTATTCTTCAAAAAATTCTACAAAAAATGGGGGCTTTTCACAACTAGAAAACCTCATAGGTTGATTTCCTAGACCCTAGGGTCTGTGTAGAGATAGGTTCCACCTCTTGTAGCTTGTATCCATAGAAAGATACTCCTCCAACAAGTCTCTTAGCCATAATTTCATTTTCAAAGAAGTGTCCAATTGGAAAACTGTGAAAATATAATCCCTTGTTATGATAAAAAATTGTGACCCATCATGCAAATGAATTTCCCTTGTTTTGTAATTATAATTCTTTGCTAGTGCTTTCATTAATTCTACGTTCACAAAAACATTTGGCATTACTAGTTTCCCTAAATTCAAATTCCATGGGTTCAAGACTGGGTTATATTTTTATTTCTTCCTATAATGATATATGAACAAATCGTAGCATCTATGTGGAGTCCATACATCTCATAAATTCTTATACTTGTCCTCTAGGGTCTTGCATGATGGGTTTAACTGAGCTATTCTTTGTTCCTTTGGCCCAGACCCAGGACACTGATTTATTAATTCTTGACTTAGAGGTCTACTTTCAATTTTTTGTCTCTTTTCTCTTTTCTTCTCTGGTGTTTTATCCATTTTAACCCTAACAATGTTGTAGTTCAATATATATTTAAAAAATTACATTAAGTTGAGCCAAGGTGTACTTATTTGAGTGAATTTCAGAATTTCTAAGTTGCTTGCTTTCATCCAACTTTGTCCTCTAGATGCTTAGCGATAGTGTGCAATGAATTTTTGTTTCTTACAGGTTGCATTTATCGAATTCTAGTAGATTTGAGCCAACTCCAGTTCATAAATGGTGCTCATGCCACCCTTCCTATCAACTTGCATATTAATTGCATTTTTCTCTTTGATGACTTCATCCATCAAATCAATCCAGTGATAATTATTTCATATTTTGTTGATGAGATTCTAATCACAAAGTCTATATCTCTCTTCGATATCCTTGACCATCTTTTGAGAAATGTCTAAGAGACATTCAAGTTTCTCTCATTAATATTTCAATGTCTCTTTGATATTTACTTCTCATCTTGCACTCTCACGGTCATCTTTTTTGTCAATGAGACTAGTAGATTTCTCTTGTTGACAAGCCCATGTCTCCTCGACATGTCTTTATCTCTTCCCTCAGTGGCGATACCTATTGACGATGTTGATGTGACTTTTTTATGTCGAGGAGACCCATGGTCACCTCTCTTCACTGTCCCTTAGTCTCATCGATAACTTATTCCAGAATGTCGAGGAGAATTGATAATGTCTTCTCGATATTTTTGTGTCTCCTAGACATATAATTGTCAAGATGTCAATGAGACCTTATCCAATGTCTATTCGATATCTCTATTTTTTGTTGATACTTTATTCCTTGAGTGTTGAAGAGACTTATTTACTTCTCTCCTCGATATGTCGATGTCTCCTTGACATTGTTGTTTCGTCAGTGCTTGTTCCACCAATGATTTACAATTTATTTTATGATAATTTCCTAGTGTCGAAGAGATGTGTTTTTGTTTCCTAAATGTTGACACTCATATGATTTGTTTGTGAGACATGTTAGATTCTCTCCTTGACATATCCAAGTCTCTTAGACATATCACTCTTTAGCCTAGCGGGAAGAAATTTGAATATGTCTCTTAGATATTTGGGAGTCTCAACTACATCTTTTATCATCCCTTTTTGCTTGTCTCGAAGAGACTATGGTGAGACTCTCTCTGATATGGCATTGTCTTGGTCACATGCCATGAGCTACTAGGAGAACATTTTAGGTGGGGACTTCACTTTATTGTAATGATCAAGGGCCTTATTTTGGTACTTTATAGTAATGTCAATTATTATGAAATGGAGATGCAACATATAGTGGATGTGGGAGGATGCGTGAAAATGGAGATGTGCAGGACAACCAATGTAGATTATTTTAGCTCCAATAGACTCATTGATGTTGTTTCCTCTACTTTGATGTGACATTTCTGAATCTTGGCATTATCACCTATTTTATTGCAAAAAATTTTGCAAGGACTATTAAAGAGAAAAGAGTATAACCCATGCATACTCCAGTGTGGATTTTTTTAGCTCCAATAGATTCATTGATGTTGTTTCCTCTATTTTGATGTGACATTTCTAAATCTTAGCATTCTCACCTAATTATTCTCCATGCATACCCCAAGATTTAATCAAATCAAAGAAAACCATTTTATCCTTCACCAGATTGCTTCACAACTACATATAAAACAATGCAAGTTTTTAAAGAAGGGGGTTTTAGTTTGGACACCAAGTAGGTTATGCATGCACCCTTAAGTGACACACTACATAGTCTTGTTCAGCTTAACTAACAAAACCAGCTACAAAAACACATGAGATAGGTAGCTATCATGTTGGATTTGATATTAATTAAATTCTATGTGCATACAAGTTTTAGTTTGGAATGGTTCAAAAAATAGGAAAAAAGAACAAAACTTAGTGAATTTTTGGCTCTTCTGACATCCACAAATTTTTAACTTAACTTAAAAAGAAATATCCCCTATCCTTTTATAGAAGTAAGATGTAGGTAGGATAAGACAAATACATGAGAGGAAATCTAAGGGATGAATCACATCAAGGAATGTGGAATGTGGTGACTGGTAAGAGAATTGCAAATGAAGTCAACAAAGGTCAACCTTCATCTGCACGTTGAAGTCCTTTCGGTTTTTTATCTTCTAATTATCACCAAGATAATAACTTGAATTAGGATAGTGTGTAGGAGCTTTCCCATATATTTAGAATGATTATTTTATCATTCTATTTCTACACTTTTTTTCTACCTCAAGCTTTCTACTCTCGAGAATGGGCTTCCTCAGAGACTAGCACTTTCTATCACCATATGTGAAATATCAAGATCCTTGGTATTCTAGTGGATTCAAGACCCTCTGCATATAACTTCCCAGAATATGCAACCTAATCTAGATATTATTCTATCTATGATTCAAATTTTTCTGACTGTCCATACTTGAACTCTGCATTGGAATTTTCTTCTCTTACAATCACAAATTCCACTCATTAAATCCCTCTTAAAAAACACATTTATAAAAAAAATCTCATGTAAATAAAACCATCATTAAACTGTTATCCTATAAATCCATCATAAATAACACACTTTCTAAAAAATTACAAATTCTTGCAAATTTATCTTTGATATATTGAGTTACTAGAATATCGGACTTCTTGGATAAACTTACAATTTTAAAACTTTGGTTAGCATTGTTATTCGGTACCTGGAACCCCATATTCATTTTTACCCATGATATCCTCGAACTTTGGTTTTACCGGAACTTCCATCTTTACTAGACCTTGACTATCGAACCAGAACACTTTGCTCAACATTTTTATTACCTTTTTCCTTTTTTAACATTCCTAGTTCCTGGTATCTGATACCCGAAACACTTTTCTTTATGAAGTACTCTTTTATTTAAATATTTCTCTTTGCTCTTCAATTATGGTGATCTTTCCAACTAGCCAGCACCTTCCATGAGCATTAGTTTTCACTTGGGTTATCAAGTATTACAGTCTTGGGGCATGTTGTGAGACCACACAACAATGCCATGTAATGAGAATTATTCTTACATATTATTGTAAATTAAATTATTTCTTTCCAATAATGTTTTATTTATTTTTATTTAAGATCCATAGCTTACAATTGATGGGAAAATTTTTGTGAAATGTGGTGGAAAATTAAGGCACAATGTAACCAAATAGGAAAATATTTAAGAGAAACATGTTTGATTTAGAAATGGACATATTTTCTTACTTGGCTAGCTTTTGGAGGAGTTGGGAGTTGCAAATAAATATTCACAATTAAGTTAGGCTCCACTATGCAAGAATATCAACTCCTCCTTTTCTTTTGGTGTTAGAGTTTACCCAAATGAAGGAAATAAGGATTTTTATAATTCTTGGCTCTTCCCTTTATGTTTTATAGAAGATAATAATGATTCTTCTATTTATTTGGTTTCCTTTTAAGAATTAGAGATTCTTATTGAATGTGAACATGAAATAGGAAAAAATTAGGGGTTCCTATAGTTTTGGGAACCACCAATTCCTTTGACTATTTAGCTTTTTGTTCCTTTATAATTTTCAAATATTTGCATTCTACTTTCTGGATGATTGGATTTATCTTTGTGTTTAGGAAATTCAGAAATCCATCTTTGATTTATCTCTCTATCAGAGCTTGTGAACACATAAGGAAGTATTAGCATTCCATGAACTCATTAGAAGTTCTTTTAGTTCTAGGAAGCAATGAACTCTATGATTATTTATTTTCTTCAATTCCCTTCAATATATTCTCAATATGGAAGTATTCATATGAATATTTTAACAAAAGACAATCTCCTTATACATTTCTTAGAGAATTGATCCTTGGCAAGAACTAAGATTGTTCTAGGAACTAATTGACAGCTCCAATGGTTTTGGGCACCATTGGTTCAACTCTCATTTTTTTCTTTCCTTATATTTTATTTGATATTTGTGATAGGAATAGAAACCTTTTTGGGGTTCCAAGTCGTCTTGAAAACTTATGATCCTTTTTATTTCATTTATTTTATTTTGAATTGAAGAGAAAGAATTTGAGTCATTGGGGATGAAGACTAACACCAAAATTGGTTGTAAGTTCCTTTAGTTTCAGGACCCTAACTAAGTCCTAACTAGTTTATTTCCTTTTAATTTTCTACTAGTATTAGGGGGAAAATAAGGAACTAGAACCCATTAGGGTTCCTATAGTTCTTGGAACCAAGAATACCTC
>VDFB02242123.1:0-27434 GCA_007258455.2 Sequoia sempervirens
TTTCTCTAAGCAGTATGGACATCCAGAATTCTGCAATTCTTTTATCTCAGAACGTCCCTCTGTGTTTAACTTTGCATCCAGACCTAAATCCACTTCAACTAAACTTTCCATGCATTCAAGATGGAGAAATTTAAGGCTGACAAGGTACCGTCCACTAACGGAAACCTTAGATATATGTTTTGCATCCCTGATATCTATTTTTTCAAGGCTGACCATGCTATTCTTAAAACTTAATCCCCCACTTAATGTCAAATCCCTTAATACCAAGCTTCTAAGATTAGCCAGTTTTGCAAGTGATTTTGAGAAGAAACTCCCCTGAATTCTCATGGAACTATTCCATTCTGTTCCATTCCATTCTACTCTTCCTGCAAGGACTAGATTTTCCAAATGACTAAACATTCCCAATGAATTTGGGAACTCTTCCAAGTTTGTTCCATCAAGAATAAGGTCTTTCAACTGCAAAGGAACCTGAATTTTGAAATTGACGTGTTTAAAACACTTATTTTTCAATTATAAATAATGTTCATAAAATAACTACTTTCAAAACGTATTTTACATCGTTACCTAGACTTAATCCTCAAATATAGAACAAATTACCTGTTGATCACTCTGCCACAATCTTCGGAAACATCCTTGAGAAATTTTTAAATACTGCAAACTTTGAAGTGGAATCCATGAAGGAAAAGTGTGTGACGGAGACACTCTTGACATGAATTCTGCTTCGATATTTTCATCGAAGTTTTGCACCAAACTTAAGTCAAGTTCAAGTCACAGCAAAGAAGTCGATGGATCCTCACAATCATTTAAATTACCTAAAAAATATCTGAATTCAAAACCGTTGTGCTGGTAAAAAATGGAATTGAGACACCTGAAACTACTACCATGCATCCCAGCAAGAGTGTTCTGGAATCCCCTTTCTTCCTGTATTTAAGGATGAAACTAAAATTTTGTCACGCTGCAGTTAGAAAAGCAAGAAGCAATCTATATAAACACCTATTTTTGGTATCTTAAATGGACAACAAATTTACAAGGAGAAACAAACCTGATGACGAAGATGCTGGGAATGCCACACTCGATGAGGACTGCTCAATTCATCATCTGCAAGTTCTCTTCCGAGCTCCCGGATGTGGTCATGCATTGTCAAAAGAGGAATGCTTTCGGACTCCAATCCATTCCAGCAAGTCCTTCCCACTTGAACTTCAACGAGACATTTATCCATTAAGATCTGAAGTGTGTGCTCCGCGCTCCACCCTGATCCTTCCAATATCCTTAAGGCCATGTGCTTAGATTTGTTCACGAAAAATCATGCAATGTCCATAAACACCTGTTTCTGCTCATCGTCAAGGGATTCCAAGCTTATTTTAAGCGTCTACTTTATACCTTGTTTCAAAGTTTTTCTCACTTTATCCAATTCTAGTTTCCAATAATGCTTATCGGCACTACCAGAAACATGTCCACCCAACACCTGCAGAGAGAGGGGCAAACCTCTACACTCCTTCACGAAGCTTACAACCAAATCTTCATATCCTCTGGTTGGAAATGGTTGGTGGAAGGCGTGCCAACAGAAGAGCTCTTTGCTATGATGGATATTCATTTCTTTCATCTTATAACGAGAATTGATTTTGGCCCTTATCAGAACTCTCTCATCACGGGTTGTAACAATTATCAAACTACCAGAATTACCGACCAAAAGATCTGTGACCAGTAAGGCATTCAACTGGTCCAACTGATCTACATCATCTATAACAATTAGGAAACTCATAGAAGGGTTGCTTGCCAGACGAGACCTAAGATAGTTAGATCCTTCAGGTACACTGTAAAACTTACGATTTTCCTGCACCAGATCCTTAAGAAGCTTTCTTTGCAAAGAAGTCAATTTAGTTTCTCGCACGTCAAACAAAAAACACGATGCACTGAATTTTGAACGCCACTGGTTAAACAATGCTTTGACAAGGGTAGCCTTACCAGACCCACCCATACCATAGATCCCAATCACTTTATCTTTCTCCTCCTCTTGCCAGCATGTCCTTTCAAAGTCTTAAACCCATTCTTCAATTCCAGTAGGAAATTTTGCAATTTCTAAAGTCCTTGTCCTCTCTACCTCTCTTTGGACAGCGGATACTATTTTTTTACAGAGCATCCCAAGATTACTTGAATTTTGCAATGAGAACAACAATTTCAACAGATCAGGCTAATCTAAAATCATAAAATTTTGTAAGAGAAAATATTTTAAGGAAACTTTATGATAAAAAAAATCTTACTCGTTATTATGGTTGAATATGTAGCCAGAGATAAATGAAACACAGTGGAGGGCTTCTTTCCAGCCGTCAAGTTTGTCGAGATGCCTATGCTTCTCTCTGTGGTATTTGAATGAATCGGCAAACACACCCTTTTCTATGTATCTGAGGTGGGAAGGTGGAACATCATAGAATATTGGAATAATCTTTCTCTTAGTGTTTAACATCAGAGCAAGCTCCGCTAAACACCAAACTGACTCGGCATATCGTCTAGAGAAAATAGCTATTTGTACTGATGCAGAGTAAATGGCATTCTGAATTGTGGAAGGAAACAAATCACCTAAATCCATCTCTTTGCAATCAAGAAACGCTCGGATTCCCACCTTTTCAAGAGAATTATAAAGCTCAAGAGCCAGGGTTTCTTTGACATCAGGGCCTCGGTGGTTAATGAAAACATCATAAAGCTTGGGAGATGGAGATGTTCCTATCTTTTCTCCTTGATATAAAATTTCAGCAAAAGCATCCTCTTCCAAATTCACTGGGCGAGATGATGAAGACGAAGCCATGAATGAGGGATGAAACTTCAATAACAGAGAAACCTTGAAAATTGCAATTCACATTGAATTGATTTATCAAAGTAGCGTTGCATAGAAAATGCCTGGTAGAGTTGTTTGCTCTCTACTTCCTCGGTGTTTTTAATCAAAGAAAACTCGCTCCGCGGCAATTGGAATCTAGCTAGTTTGCAAAGAGAGGTGTGAACTTTTGAACTTTGTGTCTAACAAAGACAAGAAGGCATCTCCCTCCAATAAATAGGCTAAATAAAAGATTTAAGACACCTAAAAATTAAATAGTGGCTTGTAAAGTCTTCCTCCATGCTCTCGCATACAATAATAATAATAATAATAATAATAAACAACTAGCACTAGCGTCACATTGTCTTTTATGTGTGTTTTAATGTGTTCAAAATTAGTAATACCGTCTATAGAAGTGTTATTAAATGGACAATATGAATGTATATTTATTTATAATTTTGTTCATTCAACATTTTTTAATATATTATGATAATATAAAAAAAATTCAATTATTTATGAAAAACAAATGATTTGAAACATGTAATAATTTTAAAGTTTTTTATTTTTATATATGTTACAAAAAATTCAGATAAAAATAAAAATATATAAATTTTTTAAATTTATTAATGTAATTTGCAATTTTGATGAGACATATAATATATCTTGAATATGAAACTTTAAATTTTTAAAAATAAATTCTAAAATTAGTAATGGTTGTGCTAAGTAGATTGTTTGATGTTTGAAAAGATATTTTAAGTTATTAAAAAACTTGTTTATATTAATTTTGCTCATTTTTTACCTCTTCATTGGAATTTTAAAAAATATATTTCTACAAACTAGAATCTATTATTTGCACATCCAAAATAATAAATTTTGATTAGTTTCAAAAAAAGAGGGAAGGGGGGCAGAGGGGAAGGCATGGGGGTACACTCACTTTTCTATTTTTTAGAATGTGTCCACTTTGAAAATTAGTAAAAAGCCATATATTCATAAAAAAATTAGAAGAAAAATCGAGTATAAACTACATAGTGTCAGCTATGTTTTTGATGAGGAAAAACAGGTTTTGGGGGGACCCGAAACCCATTACAGGCCAGTTTTGAAGGGACTAGAAACCCTATCCAAACGAAATATGTTGCCCTAAAGATAAACCTAATACCATCAACAACCCATTAGTTGCAACACTAAGATTAAAACTAGAAAACTTCTGCTGCACAAAGGTTTTATAGGGACCTTGAACCCACATATCAGCTAAAGTTGGGCCCTAACACCCAAAGGTTTTTGAAGGGACCTTAAACCCTTCTAATCAGAAGTTTTGTGGGGACCTTAAACCCAAAGAAACCTAAATAAACCTTTGAAGCTTGCCTGGGGCAGAATTAACTAGGCGCAACAAACCACAACTCACAACACCCAACAGTTAGAAACACCAACCCAACCTCCACCTCAATAGGAGAGGGCACCCCTCTATATGAGAGGATGAAGAGAGATCCTTTACCACAAGACATAGAGCTTCCCACTTGATCCACAACACCCCTTTCCACCTCAATATGAAAGAGCTCCACCTCAACAGGAGCAACCTCCACCTCCATAGAAGATATCAATTTTAGATCCTGATAGAAAACAACTACACCCACAGAAAGGAAAGTCAATACATCCTTTGGCCTAGCAGCAAACTAGAGCCCGAAAGAAGGAACCACAACCATTCTTGAGTGAGGAAACTTCTGGGCCTTAAGCATCACCATCTGGAGGAGCCCAGCCACCAAGAACAACACTCTTCCAACCTGCAAAATGAACCTAAGAGCACCAAAGGGGGAAAAAAATCCTCTACAGAAATTGAGAGTTAAAAAACCGAACCTGTGAAGGATTCCACACAGCACAAACCGCACGGTGTTGAAAAGACCAACCCCACAACAAGAACGCTAAGAAAATAACCATAAAAAAGCATCTCAGAATAAGAGAATGATGCGAAAACCACAAAGGCCAACACATGCCGAAAAAGAGCAACCGGAAGGTTGCACCAGTCGGCGAAGAAGCAACACAAAGTCACCAAGGGCAAAAGAGGACACCAGCAAAATGCAGCCAAGGAGGCAACCAAACAACAAAAGCACACTGGCAGCCTGTTGCCGTCGGTCGAGCATAAAAAATCCGCCGGCGTTGAACATCACAAGTAAGGAGTTACACCTGCACCTGCTGCCTGAGACCTGACCCCCTTGACTGGGCTTGGGAAAGCGAGCCGAGAGCACTCAGAAGAAGCGGAGGGAGGAAAGGCGAGGAGCAGGAGAAAGGAGACCCGCGTCACGAGAAAGAGCACCCACCCGGCCAGCTCTGCCAGAAGCGCCCGCGGTGGAGACTCCTGACAAATGACAAGGCTTGGGAGGAACAAAGATACAGAAACCCTGGACTTATTGGGTTGGCCACTCTCACCTGGCCGGAGGGTTCAGTACTTAAAAACCACCGGCTGTGAGGCACCACTGAGCCCATGCCGAGCACGAGGCAGAAGAAGAGGAAGAGAGAGAGAGGAAGCCATCCAGAATCCCCCCACTGTCCTCCATGGCACTACAAACAAGATGTCATTGAGCTTCTTTTCTCCCCAAGTAAGGGTGGCTTACTGCAAAATCAAATGTGACCCCAGGCGAATGGCCGAAGGGAACAAGCACGGTTGCGGATCCCCATGCCATCCTGGAAGCTTGAATCACTCCCATCGTTAGCAGAGTTTTAGGCCGACGCGGCGCTGCTCGCTCTACCATGCGGCTCCTTGGGAAAATGTATGTGATGTGATAGGCTATTTTTACTAAAGAATGTTACGAAATACTAAAAGTTAACATTTTGAGGCGGGGGCACACTAGATGAGCTATGTTATTTATTTTTGATAAAATAAAATAAATTTATGTGGCCCCCTATTTGAAGCCATTAATCTCTACTATTTTAAAATAATTAGTATTTTAGAAAGTAGATTTAGAGCACTACAACTTGTATTCTTGTTGCATCACCCCCTTTTGGTCCCCCATTTCCCTACACATATCCCTAAGGAAAAGGGCAAGATGAATGAGAAGTGTGATAAATTCAAGTCCAAAGAAGATCCAAATCTCTAAGAAAGTCCAAAGAAATTTGTTGGAACTATGGTAAGCCTAGACACTTCCATAAGGAGTGCAAAGAGGAAAAGAAGAAGAAAAATAAGATACGTGATTTTAAATTTGAGTCTAAGAAGAAAGATGGTGATGTGTTCATTATAGATTTGACCACTCATGTGGGTAATGATGCATGATTAATTGATTCAAGTGCATCTTTCCACATGACCTCTAATAGAGATTGGTTTTATTAATATGAATAAATTGATTGAGGTAAGGTTTACTTGGGTGATGACTTTTATTTAAATATTGTTGGACTTGGCAAAGTTAGAATCAAGTTTCTTGATGGTAAAATACAAATGCTTAATGGTTTGTTGCATATCCCTTGATTAGCATGACATTTATTATCTATGAGAAAACTAATCTAGATGTGAGTGTGCAATTAAACTTTTATGATGCAGTCTACAAGATAGTTAGAGGTGTTATGGTGATTGCTAAGTGTCAAATTTGATACATTATATAAGTTTGATGCATACACTATTGAGTGCAATGGTACGTCTATGAGAAGAAAGTTTGTGACTACTTTGATGGAAAAGGTGAAGGTTTCATCTTCAATGGAAGGAAATTTATTTTGAGGGCATTCACTACTCAAGAAACATATTATGATAGTATGATTAACATTAAAATAATATAAAGAGAAATAGTGCTTGAGCTATAGGTGCTACCAAAGTGCTATTAGAGTGAATAGATTATTAGTGTGTTAGATGTATCTAATTCTTAAAGTTTAATACACATTTTTCCTCTTTCTCAAGTGAATTTTTTCTAGAAAGGATTTCTCCATATAAATACTATGTTGATTTATTTCTTCTTGTTGATTTTATGCAGTCACTTAATTATCTTACGATAAACATTTTTTTAAGATAAAGATTTCAAATTTGCATAAGATTTTATTTTAGTTATTTCACCTTGTGTTGCAATACTTACTATTAGAGCTAATGGTTCTACATAGAGAGGGATTCCTTTCAATTAAGTTTCAAAGGATTTTTAGCTATGGTGGGAGCTTTTGTATTATGTATTTTTGCACATTAGAGGAAAGGAATGAACACTACACTACTTCTCATACGAATATCAAAAAAATCAAGAATACTAAATGTGAGGTGTGGAAATTGAAGATAGAGGATCTAATTATAGGCTTATTTGTGAAGTCGTTTGTTTAATAAATGTCACCTATTCTTTTTCATATTATATATAGTTTTTTTTACAAAAACATTAAAAAAAGATTTACAAAGACAACCTAATAGTGCCCCTTGTTTTCTTATCAAGTTTATGCCAATTTTTCATTTTTTATATAAAAAAAATTTAAAATATATTGCAATTCATTTCTCCCTCCTCTACAAGACCCTCTATTTTAACTTTCAAAGTTCAAAATGTATATCGTTAAACTTCTTTGTATAAATTCTAAATGTGCTTACCACCATTCTTACAACACCAATATGTTTTTTTCTAAATGTACTTGCTGCAATTCTTAGAATTCAAATACAATTATCACTAAGTGTTAAAAACTCCCACTAATAAAAACCCAAATCAAATATAGCCTTATTACAGAAGTCTAAAAGTTTATGGGTTTCCTCTCTTTTCTCGAAGGTTACTACACAACCCCCATTTACTCCACTGCACAACACAGACCAGATCTAATGCGGTATCTTCTTCATTTTTTCCTTTTCCCTAACTAAAATAGCAATAGCTCTTTGTCCTTCCCTCCCTTCCATAGGAGGAATCCCTATGATGGGGAAAAGAGAGATCAATTGGCTAAAGAATTGTCAAGAGACATGAAGAAAGTTACACCCCCTAAATTTGATGGTATGGTGAACGGGGATGTTGTTAAGGCATGGCTTACCAAAATGGAAAATAATTTTGAAATCCATAATTACTCAGAGGTAGCCAAAATAGTTTGGGGAGCCTACCAATTAGTCAGTGAAGCATCCACGTGGTGGATGAATAAGAAGACAAAGTTGGGTCTAATTTCCTTGAGGATAACTTGGGATGAGTTTGTCACTATCTTCAGATAGAGGTGGTTACCCCAACTTTAATTTGACCAAAAGATAATGGATTCCCAAAATCTTAGGCAAGGAGAGTCGTCTATGAATTATTACTAGGAAAAAATCACTCACCTTTTGAAGTATGTTCCACAATATTAAAAAGATGAGAGATTTAGGATCAAAATAATTATAAGGGGATTGAATGCCCAAATTGGTGAAGTGGATGTGTATGGTCCCACCACTATGGAATAATTCTATGAAAAATCCATCAAACAAGAACAAAAACTTAAGTTTGTGGCCACTCACAGGGAGAAAAATAAGAAGTTTAATTTTCCCATTCTTTGCAACCTTTCAAAAGAAGAAATGATAGGTAGGACTACCACAAGAAGGGTGGAAGGAGTTATTGTAGTAACCAAAATAAGTCTAGGAGGGATAGGAGGAACAACAATGAAAATGAAAATAAAAGAAACTGGGATAACTTTGGAAAGCCTACTGAAATATAAGGTCCTCAAGGAGGATGTTATTCATGTGGCAGAGACCATAACACAAGTAATTGTCCAAACAAATCTCAAGGTCCATAGTCATGGGGGAACCCTTTGTCATCCCAACAAGCTACTTTTCAATAGAGGATCCATGCAGGCTTGGACAATTGTCAAGCAAAATACCAGATCACACCTATTGAGACAATAGGTATTTTACGAAGTACCTATTTAAGTTTTAGTTAATACCAATGCTAAAAAATGTTTTGTTTCTCCTATTTTTTTAAGAAAAATATCTAGAAAGGTCGGGTATATGAAAAAATCTTGGTCAGTTGAATAGCACCCAGCCAGAGCTTGGTAGGCAGGTTCTCTTTGAGGTGGGTTGGGACACCTAGGTTTTTCAATAGGGGTCAACATTTATGGCTCCCCCTCGAGGGGTCCTATCATGTCATCTTAAGATAAATTGGTTAGCATGGAGGCATAGAATTCCCAAGGTGGTTTACTTCTGAAAACCAATGCAGATCCACAAAACCCTAGGAATAATTTTTTTTTATCTAGAAAGTCAGAAATCAAGATAGGGTAGATATCTAACATACAGTTAGAAAAGCTAAGTAAAGAGGTTGCCAACTTTTTGCAATTAGGATGGATGAAATAAAGGAACCTAGGGGCAATAACGAGTTCATATTTCAAGATGACTTGATGTTTTATGAAACTCAAAAGATTTTAAGAGAAGAAGGTGAAGAGTACATGGATCGATACAAATCATATATGGAGAAGTATCCCTTTCTCTAAAATTTTGATGATTTGTTATAAAAAAAATGTCTAGATTACCTCCCAAAAGAGCCTTTGAATTTTCAATTGATATCATATCAAGATTGAATCCGATATCCAAGGCTCCTTACTAGATGACTACAATGGAGTTGATGGAGCTAAAAGCTTAGTTGAAAGAATTATTAGAGAAGGGTGTGACAAGACCTAGTGTATCACCTTGGGGAGTTCCAATGATCTTTGTTAAGAAGAAAGATGGTACATTGTGATTATGCATAGATTATTGCATTCTCAACAAGGCAACAACCAAAAATAAGTATCCATTGCCATGTATAGATGATCTTTTTGATCAAATTCTTGGAGAAAAAGTCTACTCAATGATTGATTTACAGTCAGGATATCATCAATTGAGACTCAAGGATGAGGAAATTCACAAAATGGATTTCAGAACCATATAGGGCACTATGAGTTCATAGTTCTGTCATTTGGACTGATGAATGTGCCTACAACATTCATGAACTTGGTGAACAATGTATTCAGAGTTTGTATGGATAAGTTTGTTATTACCTTCCTCGATGACATATTGATATGTACTAAGAATGAGGAAGAGCACCATTAACATTTGTATTTTGTTTTGTAGCATCTTAGACAACATAAGTTATATGGGAAGCTATCAAAGTACACGTTCTTCCAAAAATAAGTGTAATAGCTAGGTCATATAATCTCAAAAAAAGGAATTACAGTGGACCTTGAAAAGATTAAAGTTGTCTTAGAATGGCCAACACCAAAAAATGTGCACGAAGTCCGTAGTTTCATGGGATTGGCTGGATACTATAGGAATTTTATGGTCAATCTCTCAAGAATTTCCTATCCCATCACTACTCTACAAAGAAAAGGTAAAAAGTTTGAATGTTCAGAAAAATGTTAAGAGGCATTTGACCTATTGAAAGAGAAGTTGACTTCGACACCAATTTTGAAAGTGCCTGACCTAGAGGGGCAGTTTGTTGTCATCACTGATGCCTGAGGAGAGGGGCTAGGGGGAGCACTCATGAAACACAGTCAGGTCATTGCTTATGAGTCTAGAAAGTTGAAAAAGTATGAGAAAAATTATGCACCCCATGATCTTGAGCTTGCAACCATTGTTCATGTGTTACAGATGTGGCAATATTATCTATTGGAAAAACCTTTTGAACTAAGGTCATACCATCAAGGTATCAACTATTTGTTTACCCAACCTCACTTAAATGCTTGTCAAAGGAGGTGGCTAGAGCTAATACTAGATTATGACTTTGAGATAAGTTACATCAAGGGAAAGGAAAATCAAGTTGCACATTCCCTAAGTCAAAGGAGACATATCTCCTCGACGATCTTTGTGCAAACCAAATTCAAGAGTCAAGTATTACAAAGGTCCAAAGGGGAATATTATGAGAAATTCAAACAAGCTCTAATGGATAATCCCCGTGATTCAAGGTATGATGGATTTATTTTTGAGTGAGACGAACTACTGAGATTTAAGGGAAGAATGTATGTTCTAAAATTAGGAGAGCTAAGGAACATGGTATGGAAAGAGGTTCATTATGTTCCCTATTTGGGACACCCAAGAGTAACAAATATTTTGGCTGGTGTTAAGCCACTATATTTATAGAACTTGGAATGAAGAGGGATGTTGCAAGATATGTAGTAGAGTACCTAGAATTCCAAAGGGTGAAAGAGAAACACCATCACCTGGAAAGAATATTATACCCTCATGAGATTCCATAATGAAAATGGAAGATCATTAGTATGGATTTTGTGCAAGGTATCCCTATGTATAGGAATAGGCATAATGCAATTTTGGTAGTGATGGATAGACTCACAAAGGTAGCCCATTTTATACCAGGGAATCTTACTGATGGAGCACCTATCATAGCCTAAAAATTTTTGCAAGAAGTTTTAAGATTGCATGGTGTCCCTGAAAAGATTATATCACATAGGGATGCATGTGTGGCTTTGAGGTTTTGGAAAAAAATATTTATTGTTGAACGCCTAGAATATTGAGAGGGGGTGAATCAATATTCTCTTAAACCATTCAAACATTGAACATCCAATAATTAATGCATATTCAATTGTAGTAAGAAAATAAAGCATGAAACATCCAAAACATCACATAACACATGGATACCGAGATTTTTACGTGGAAAACACAAAATGGGAAAAACCACAGTGAGGGTTAGCTCACAATATATTATAACCAGTTATAGTATATTACATAAATGTGCTCACTATAGGTGGACTCACTCTCCAAGTGGACTCATTTTCCATGGAGAAAAAGGTGGAAGAGAGATGGTGGATCACAACCTATTTTTAACTGTTACAAGTGCATATTATGTGTGCATGAAATATAGTTCCATTGAAGCACAATACCAATCTTTATCTGATTTTGGTTCAACACTCTACCTCACTCTTCATTCGCACAACTCTGATCTCAACATTCACAACTTAATTTCGCACTGCTATGATCAAATTCACATTACTCAAAATACATGTCACATTCATCACTTCATATATCTCAAAACATCAAAAACAATCTAGTATATATATCCATATCTAGTAGAACATCAATTAGGTTGGCCTAATTAGATGTAAGAACCAAAATATAACTTTTCGGCTCCAAAACATATCATCCATAACACACACCATAATTCAAATCTCAAAACATCTTAAGATAGGTTAGCATGAATCTATAATAGATCCCTCATAAGATAAAAATATGTATTCATCCTTTGCACAACATCAAACGTGTTAAGTCGGCTTCAAATAAGACCTAAAAGAAAAAACCCTCATCTATGTATCCACATCTTGACACGTGACCCCAAAACTCAATAAAATTTGGGATTCACACTCAACTAACATCTAGAAACTTATCTTCAACACCAAAAATCCAAAAAATAATCCATAGAGAAGTGTGAAATCTCCCACACAAACACATTGTACAAAAAATGACTATAATATGCTAGACCAAACTTTGTTACTCTTATCTCTCAACCTGTATGTCCAATCAAGATGAAATATTGGATTTTGATGCATCTAACATCACATAGGTGTTTTTAGAATCACTTGATATCTTCAGACTGTAGATGCGGACCCAAAATTGATGCCAACACCTAAAATTGGTGGGTCTCCCTTAATCAATTTCTTGTAGACTTTTAGGACCAATATGCCCACAAATTATTAACACGCCTCAAAAGAAACTTAATGCATTGGACTAATCTGAAATAGTCCACTCTTCATGTTGACATCCAAAACTCCTGCTTGTATCATGTTAAAAGGAGGCCATCAAAATATACCATCATCTGGTGACAGTATCTTTCCTCAAGCTCTCCCTCTTTTGTCTATTCTAATGGAGCAGCCTTAAAGATTTTAAAAGGAAATACTCTCCAGCCTTGGGCATCAGGGAGCAAAGGGGTTCTATCTTTCGGTGGAAACCTTACCCGAAACTCCCCCACTGTAATGATGAAATCCATATACGTTGGAAAAGTGTAGTTGACTCACATGAGTCATATAAAAAGGAAGAAAAAACTCAAAATTGTACTGAAAGACTTCTATATTGTATATATAAGCCCTTTACCAATGAGAATTTGGTAGAAGAATGCATAAAGAATGTGAGAGCCAGATAACCGAAGGTGGTGTGGATTTCTATGATTATTTAGTTGATCTTCCTAGGCTTGCCTTCCTTGTTCCCATTCTTGCTTAGCCTCCACAACTATTCGACATTTAAAATTCCAATAGAAGTTCTTCTCCTTCTACCAGATTCATCTTCTTTTCCTTATCAGAATTGAGAAGAGCTCTAGAAAAAAATTGTAAGTTTGGGATTTACCAAATCCTTTACCTCTCCAAACTACAAAATGATATGTTCTTTTTGTGCCTGCAATTGGAAGAACTTCTTGTGAAGATCCTCTATGGAATTCCTTGTCACACAAGTGAGGTCAACTACTAGGTCATATGCATTAGAGGTTACATTGATTTGAGACTCAATGGATTCCATTTACTTTCTTATGCTTTGTGTGGCTCCAAGCCACTTAATTTCATATTGTAGCAGTGCCTTAGCCTCAACCACACATGCTTCTACATCCTTAAACAATTCTAAAAATTTCTTATGTGCAATAGCACATTTTCACCTGATCTCGGCACTTCGGTAGCTTGTCTCTTCTATACTGCCTCCTTTCTCACCCATCATATCATTTTAATCCGGGATTGCCTGTTTGGAAAGAGATCGTCATGGTTTGCAGGGAATTATCCATATGGGAGGAAGAGATGTGTCCATTTGATCCGGGGTAGCGGATTCTTTCATGCAGAAATTGCCTCAAACTGCATAAATGTACCCAACAGTGCCTACCCACATCATCCATGCGGTTTGTAATCCTGCTTGTGGATGCATGGGAATAATACTCCTAGGTTGAGAGTCATAAGTTGGGAGAAATTATTGTTCAAATACGTTTTCGCTGATTCATTGGAAGTTGCAGCTTGAAATTTGTGATCGCGAGGCTGGGTTGCCGGAAACTGGAGGTTGTGTGCTCAATAAGTTCTCGAGGAGGAGTCTTGCGGTTAGCCCAAAGATTGCGCTGGGAGTCGCTTTGCGGTGTCTCCACGGCCTTCGCGCTGTCGTATGGCCAAATTCAACGGGGGTTTATCTTTATAGCGCCATCTTACGGAATTGCGTCATGTTTTTACATGGCTGCTGGCCTTTGCTTTAAAGCATGTTGGCGCATCTCAGTATTAACTTGTGTTCTCTTCAAATGCAGTATTTTCTATGCTTTTCGAAGGAGTAACCTCAACATTTTGTACTAGAGGAGTGGTGAAATTTTCCTTTGCAATGTCTTCTCTGATCATTGCCTCCTCTTCATTCTCTTTGGTCATATCCTCCACTTCTGAAGGGGTGTTATCCAATGCAACTTCATCATTTGTATCCTACTTATGTTGAGCATCATCAATCTACAATTCTTCTTCTACATTTGGTTCTGAAGTAATGGTTTCAACATTCATTTATCCTTCAATCACCGGAGTTAGTCCTAATTTCTACATAATCTTCTCTACTTATCATTGATGTCTTTTTGGATTCTCTCCAGTTCACCTTTGTCTTTTCCTATAAGGATTTTGACTCTTTGTTTGGTTCTCATCTCCTTACCATATATGGTGACCAATGTGGCCCTATCATCTTCAAAAAGTGGAGCACCAACTCTTTCCAAGGCTTCATCTTTTAGCCTTTCATTATCTTGTATTTCCTCTTGTCTCCTTTTTAACAAAATATTCCATAGCTCATCATCAAGACTATCCTTCTTGATATTTTGCATCTCAACTTCAAGAACAACAATATACTTGATTATGGATTCTATGATGGTATCCTTTTCTACCTCATTTGTATCTTTGTACAAAGTAGATGTCTCTGCTAATATTTCATTGTGTATAATGCTATTGAACAGTGCCTCAAGTTTCATTGGGGAGTAGGGCTTTACCGGTTTAGATTGTTTCTTTTCCTTACTTTTTCCCAAAGTCTTCTTTACTTTTGCAGTCTTTTTTCTTCTCCACGGAATCCTTCTTGGATTCCTTCTTCTCCCTGATATGAATTTTAAATGCTTCTTTTTCATTTTCTATTTCCTCTTCACTTTCAGTATCTATCATGTCAATCCTTCTCCTTTTTGCACTAGCTTCACCTTGTGAAGCATCAATTTTTCTTCTTCTAACCAATGGGGGTACATCTTCTTCCAACACTTCTTCATCAACAAAATTTATCCCAATATCCTTCTCTCTTGTGGCTCTTGTTTCATTCTTCTTTTGGATGGGGAAGCAATAGGTGCAGTAGTGGTGGTTCTCTTCTTCTTTGCCATTTTGTCATGTGCACAATTGGAGGGGATTTCTCCCTTATTGAAGGACTGGCGGTAGATTTTCTTATCTCTCCAGCAATAGGTAAGGCCTCAAAGGACTTCTGAATAGATGGTGGTGTGGTATTTATTCTACCTGATCTCCTTGAACTTCTAGTTGCTTCTCCAACACTCATATTTGCTTTGGCTCTCTCTCTATCATACCATACTTTTTATTTTGAAATGCCACATTCTTATGCATATATGTCAACCATGGAATCAACATTCTTCCTAATCTATGGATTTTTTTGTTTCATGTGTACTTCCATGGAATTTTCCTCATAATTCCCATACATAGGCTTTGTCTCATCCTTCAGACTCTTCAGTAGAATGTCTGCATAGCTATTAAGATCAGCCTTTGTTACCTCATAACCTAATTTAGGAACCCAAACTGATATTGGTTCCACTATCTCAATAATGTAATGATCTATGGAAACCAAGAATGTGAAATCACTTTTGTACCTTTCCACAATTGACCTAGGAATCCTCTCTCTTCCATGCATCCTTTTCTAAAATACTACAAAGAAGGCAGTAAGGGCATCATCCTGTGCATTGGTGTCCCCAAGGCTCCTCATGTAGTCTACAATTTGATGTTCAATGGGCCTTCCACTTATCTAGTTAACCTTTCCAATTATAAGAACCTCCTTCAGGAATAAATTTAAGAACCACCCTTGGAGAAGGTGTAAAAACTTGGTGAATCTTGTATACTTCCTGAAAAGAATATTAATTTCGTTGGTGGATTTTTTTTTCGTTTTTCAGGAAAAAAATAATCTCAATTGGAAAATCTTTTGTAATCACTAGAAGTCTATGGAAAATCCTAGAGAATTGCATTTTTTAAAACCAATAAAGTATTTTCATTGGCGATTAAAACATATGTTCAAACCAATAAAATATTTCTATTAGTGAATTAAACCTGTTTTCAAACCAATAAAATATTTCTATTGGAAAATTAAACCTATTTTCAAAACAAAAAAATATTTTTATTGGTGATTAAAACATGTTTTCAAACCAAAAAAATATTTTCATTAGTGAATTAAACCTATTTTCAAACCAATTAAAAAATCATTGGTGAATTAAACATAATTTCAAACCAATAAAAAAATTCATTAGCACAATAAACTAGTATGCCAATAAAAAATCGTAGTGTGGGTGGCAAAAATATCAAAGGCTACATATTGTTCTATTTTGGGACAAATTTTCCACACATCTAAATTCTTTCATAAAGTGTTAGGAATGGGGACAAGTGTCAACATATTTATTATATGTTCTTAAGTTAAGCGCTATGTCTAAAGCCAGATGTCAGTGCAAATTAATATAATCAATGACCATTTGATGAATTTTTGATGGATGACTGTAGTTGCATGCCAAAAGCAAATATCTGAAGCAGTAGACTTGTGAATTCAAACCTCTAGAATAACACTAGAACCATTAGATTTCCAAATATCAATGGTTGACCTTTTATTACTTATTAAATCACTTAAATTCATGACACCCAAAATAATATTTTGTTGTCGACTGGTTACCGATAGTTGAAGGTCGCTTAGGTTATGAATTAAGCCTTTGGAGTCATTGTGGTGACTAGCCCCTCAACCTAGTCGATGATCAGTTTCATGGAGTATCAAAGACTTTAATATCTCCTAAGTCAAAGAACCTTTTAACAACAAAGATGCATATTCTCAGCTTTTGGAATGGAATGTACCTACCATAAGTACATATTAAAAGTAGGGTAAGATTAATCACAAAAAAGTGAAGATAAGGCAAGTGACCACGCCAAAGCAAACATGTGAGTATAATTACTGCAGCTCAAATAGAAAAACAAATCAAAATATTGAATTTTATCGAATGCCCCTGTATTATCACTGCTCTGATCTTTATACAGATCATAATGTTCCATTTTACAGGTTTCAAAAACTAAATTATAAAAACTTTATTGAAAATTTTATCATAGATGGATAGAAACTTGCTTGCTTTCACTCAGTGATATTCTTTCTTGTTACTTCTAAGGCTAAGTACAACATATAAATAATTTTTGTTGCTGGAATGAATGTTATCAGTTTTCATAATGCATTTATAATACATTAATAGTAGCATATTTTTCAAAATCTTAACCACAAAAGGTGAAATTAATTTTGACCACTGAGGTGAAATTAAAGTTAATTGCTGAAACCTAACTATAACTTTCGACATTATTCTTGTAACTAAGACCAAATTTCCTATTGTTGATTTCTTCAAATATTCCAACATTATAACCACCAATTAAGTTAATATGGATTTACTATAGAATTTTGGCAAACAATCTAGCACCATACTGCAATTAAAGCTAATACAAATCCAATGGTTGAATCTTGTAAAACATTCCAACATAAGTACTATACGTTTGATTAATCGTAATTCCATTGTTGAACCGCCCTCCCTTTTTTGTGAATATTGTACTATACTTTATTTAAAGTTAAATTGAAAATATTCATCAAAATAAAAATAGAAACCCACAGTTGCACTTAAGATTTACTGAGAAAGTTATCAGAGATGGATAGAATCTTTCTTGCTTTTCTCTCAACATTTTTCTTTCCTCTTACTTCAAAGGATAAGTGCACCATATACAAAATGGCATTTGTTACATGGATGAATTTCATCAATTTTCAGTATGCTGCTATGATACATTAATGGTAGGGTAATTTCAACCATGAAAAGATGAAATGTATTCTAACGACTAAAAGATGAAATTAGGTTAACTACTGCAACCAAACTAATTTTCAACATTATCATCGCATCTAAAGAACAAAAAACCTGTTGTTGAATCTCATCGAATATTCCAATATTATTACTGCCAGTGAAGTTAATATGGATTTACTAACAAATTTTTGCAAACATTCCAACACTATTACTATTCAAACATTCCACAACTATTACTGCAATTAAAGTTGACAGAAATCCTATAGTTGAATTTTAGCGAACAATTCAACATAAATACTATACCTTAGGTTAATCTCGATCTCACGGTGAATTCAGTGCAAATTTCAGTATAAAGAAACCGATAGATGCAATTTGGCATACATTAGAGGATTAGAGGATTATTATTGCAACTGAAAGAAAATACAATTGCATTTTGGCAAACATACGGGGATTATACTGCAACTAAAGTTGATATTTATCCTACTATTAGATTTTACCGAACATTTCAACATTAGTAATACTCCTTAGCTATAGTGTATTTTTTAGTATTATGACTGTCACTAAGTTCAAAAGGAAAGCTGCAGTTCAATTTCATAGGTTATAACTGCAACACATTCTAAAAAAAGGAACCAGTAACCACAGAAGAACATCAGCTTAGTGGTTGAACAATCCATAATGCACATGGAAGGTCTTATATACAAGTCTCGGCTGGTCCTTGCAAAATTGAAATGGTATCTAAGCTAGACTAAAATGTCAAGCCCAGAATGTGTGACCTTAGAGGGGCTTTTCATTAGGAACGGAGCCACAAGGAGTGGTAGCCTGGATGGCAGAGCACCTTAGCATATGACCAAAGAACGTCCATGATTCAAACCAAAAGTTTATAATAGATAAAGAATGGTTTTCGTAGATAAACAACTTGTATCCAACCATAGATGTGTTCAATATAAAAATGATATGAACTTGAAATTTAAATTGGTGGATGACACAAGACTGCTTAAGTGCTATTAGGAACAGCGATAAACAACAGAAGGTTCATCTAATGCATCAAGGTCAATGATAAAAGGCACGAGGCTGATCCAATGATATTAGAAACAAATATTTAAATGAAAGATATTTTATATGACCAAGCCTACAAAGAATAGAAAACCCAATCAGACAACCATATGAAAGCTATTCAAATTTATACAGGAATGCACTGAGTCTGTAATAGATAAAAAGATGCTTTCTTTATACACATAAAACGTCCAACTCTAGATGTATTAAAAACACTAAAATAATAATTAACAACATAAACATGTCTAAGAGCCAATTTTCAGATAAAACTCAATACTTCAAAACGCTGCTCATAAGATAACTTGTGCATGAATGAAGAGGGCAGTTTTGATTGCGGGTTCCATGAAACCGAGGCAGCAGGGATGGAACAAGTAGGCACAGCAAGGGAAATTGAAGTGAGAGATGAAAAAGGCTTTGATGAGACTCTGGCTGAAGAAGAAAATGTGGCTGCTATATTATTCACTGCTGCTGCCATTTCTGAGATGTGTATTGCAGAAGTGGGTATCAAAGATACGGGGTATTGCAAAAATGGGTATATGTCAGACCTGATTGTAATGAAAAGTGATCAAGAGCCAATTCAAGCGGCACCTAGTCAATGCTATTACTGAGAAAAAACAAGAAGCTACTGGTTGATATCCATTGTGTAAATGGTTGAAGATAATGCAAATAAAAGAAGGTTTATAATGCAGATTAATCTAGAAATTGACCAGGCAAAATCAAACTACAGACAAGCAATTTACAAAATACATCTTTTTCATATCATTTAAGTATTAATGTTGGCTTTTCTTTTGTAAGACTGATAAGAAAAGGAGAATGCCCCAATATGTATTGAAACAAGAATTAAAGAACATGAAAAGAAGAACAGAAACAATATACAAATGGCATGAAAAAAATTGCAGTACCGTCTGAAGCTCGTTATATCTCTATAGTTCCTTGCACATTCAACTCCAAAGCTTATAGATAATTGTGGACAACATAGTCTATTTATGCAATTGGAGGCGGTGGAGGAGGGCGGCTGAAGGGAAAATGCACATTAATAACATTCTTCCTGATAGAAGATATCTGGTAGATTTATTCATAATGAGATTAAGAGAAATTAATTTTGAGGGTGGAGTGTTTGGACGGTGGACTATATTTCTTAAAATTGCATTCAATGAGGACATGATGGTAAACAACCCAATCATTTAATAGCTTACTGTTAACAACATAATTATCACCTGTCTTCCCTGTTCAATTCACTAAATAAACTCAAAAAAAAATCAAACGTGTAAGGTGCAGATTTGTTCCAGGGACCTTGGAGGGCATTGAAGTGCACGAACACCATAACGTGCAAAAAATACCTGACAGGAAATTTTAGCCTCCCTATGCAATTCTAAGAAACAGAGAACTCAGACGCTAACTGAAATGTTGTTTGCTCTTAAACGTCAATTCAACTCACTCAACGAATGACAGACTGCAAAGCAACAAAAGAATTTATAAGCTTTTCCTTTCTCTATATATATTTGGCGGAATGTTGCATTTAATGTTGATTTGGTTTTAGTACATCGTATTAAATTATATAGTTGCCCATTAAATTACTTCACGGCTTCTCATCAATTCGCAGGTCTCATTGCTTTCTCACAACAACCAACATTACCGCCCGACATCCACTGTTCCGACTTCGACTAAAGCCCTATTTTTGAGCATCCGGTGAAAAGAATAGGTATACTGAATCAGGAAGGCTGAACCGTATTAAACCAGCATCTATTCAGAAAAAATGGTATACCGATCGAGAAATGGTATTGAGGGACATGTAAGTGGTATTTTGATGAAGCACAATGAATTTGGCGGTCACATCAAAAGGAAACTATCAGGAAGCTGTAACGAGGTTACCGATAACATCTTTTGGCCGATTGCAAATAATTTATTTTATTATTTATTTAAAAAAAAAATGGAGGAAAAAGACAAGTGGCAAATAAATTATTTATTTGGAAAAAATAGAAAGATGGAGAGATTTAATTCACGATTAATCAATTTCATTCGGCGGAAGATGAAATTAGACATGGATAATTAGTTTGAATTATATATCAAAAGAGGACTGGGCATGAACCCTAATGTAAAGGAATCATTTGTGACAGAAGAATAAAGGGAAAATAATAGTTATTATCCAACTGCATGGACGCAGGATGATGAAGATAAGTAATTCTAAATAGATAATGGTTTATTTATTTATTGAAAAGAGGATATTGGTGACTGTTTATGGATTTTGGATGGTCAAAGATAAGAAAAAGATTAGGAAATTGAATTAATTAAATAAATTCAAAATTATTTGGTAATGAGAGAATATAGTCAAGGCTAATTGATAGATGCGGTATTGAGAGGATGATGAACGGAAAAATGTTGTTCTGATTTAAGACATTTTTTGAATTGATAACAGTGATATTTCTCTGATCATTGCCTCTTCTTCATTCTCTTTTTTCATATCCTCCACTACCAGAGGGGTGTTATCCAATGCAACTTCATCATTTGTATCCTACTCATGTTGAGCATCATTAGTCTACACTTATTCTACATTTGGTTATGAAGTAATGGTTTCAACATTCATTTCTCCTTCAATCACTGGAGTTAGTCCTAATTTCTACACAATATTCTCTACTTTATCATTGATCTCTTTCTAGATTCTCTCCAGGCCACCTTTGTCTTTTCCCATAAGGATTTTGACTCTTTGTTTGGTTCTCATCTCCTTACTATATATGGTTACCAATGTGGCCCTATCATATTCGAAAAGTGGAGGCGCTTCCACGAGAACACCATCTTTTCATCGCGCCATGATATCATGTGCTTTTGTCTCATGCAACAAAATAACTGCAACAATCAAATGAGAATGTATATCATCTTAAAAAATGATAATCATACTTTATTGTGACGCTTCTATGATGGTAGCGCATGCCTCATCTACCTCTTTTATATGAAAGCGGGTTGTGTCCACTTCATCATTTGTTATTGTATATAATTCTTTATTGAGAGCAGGTCTCCAGTTTCCATTAGGGAGCCTTATGGTTTGGGTGCTGCTTTTTCCGCTGCGCGCTGCAAGAATGCTGCTTTACTGTGATGCTTTCTTCAGGTGAATCATTTAATACCTTCTCTTGGGTATGGTTTTGTGGCTTTGCTTTTCCTTTTCTATTTCCTCTTCACTTTCAGTATCTATTATGTCAACCCTTCTCCTTTTTGCACTAGCTTCACCTTGTGAAGCATCACTTTTTCTTCTTTTGACCAATGAGTGTACATCTTCTTCCAACACTTCTTCATCGACAACATTTATCCCAATATCCTTCTCTGTTGTGGCTTTTGTTTCATTCTTCTTTTGGATGGGGAAGTAGTAGGTGCAACAGTGGTGGTTCTCTTCTTCTCTGCCCTTTTTTCATGCACAACTGGAGGGGATTTCTCCCTTATCAAAGGACCGGCGGTAGATTTTATTATCTCTCCAGCAACAGGTAAAGTCTCAAAGGACTTCTGAATAGATGGTGGTGTGGTATCTATTCTACATGATCTCCTTGAACTCCTAGTTGCTTCTCCACCACTCATATTTTCTTTGGCTCTCTCTCTATCATACCATACTTTCTCTTTTGAAATGCCACGTTCTTGTGCATATATGTCAACCAATCAACATTCTTCCTGATCTATGGCTCTTTTTGTTTCATGTGTACTTCCATGGACTTTTCATCATAATTCCCACACCTAGGATTTGTCTCATCCTTCAGACTCTTCAGTAGAATGTTTGCATAGCCATTAAGATCAACCTTTGTTACCTCATAACCTAATTCAGGAACCCAAACTGATATTGGTTCCACTATCTCCATAAAGTAATGATCTGTGGAAACCAGAAATGTAATATCACTTTTGTACCTTTCCACAATTGACCTAGGATTCCTCTCTCTTTCTTGCATCCTTTTCTAAAATACTGTAAAGAAGGCAGTAAGGGTATTATCCTATGCATTGGTGTCTGCAAGGCTCCTCATGTAGTCTGCAATTTGATGTTCAACGAGCCTTCCACTTATCCAGTTAACCTTTCCAATTATAAGAACCTCCTTCAGGGATAAATTTAAGAACCCCCCTTAGAGAAGGTGTAAAAACTTGGTGAATCTTGTATACTTCCCAAAAAAAATAAAAATTTCATTGGCAAATTTTTTTTGTTTTTCAAGAAAAAAATAATCTCAATTTGGCGAATATTTTGTAATCACTAGAAGTTTGTGGAAAATCCTAGCGAATTGCATTTTTTTAAAACCAATAAAGCATTTTCATTGACAATTAAAACCTATGTTCAAACTAATAAAATATTTTCATTGGAGAATTAAACTTGTTTTCAAACCAATAAAATATTTCTATTGGCAAATTAAACTTATTTTCAAAACAAAAAAATATATTTGTTGGTGATTAAAAGATGTTTTCAAACCAAAAAAATATTTTCATTGGAAAATTAAACCTATTTTCAAACCAATAAAAAAATATTTGGTGAATTAAACATAATTTCAAACCAATAAACAAATTCATTAGCGCAATAAACTGGTATGCCAATAAAAAATCATAGTGTGGGTGGCAAAAATATCAAAGGCTACATATTGTTCTATTTTGAGATAAATTTTCTACACATCCAAATTCCTTCATAAAGTGTCAACATATTTATTATATGTTCTTAAGTGAATTGTTATGTATGAAGCCAGATGCCAATGCAAATTAATTTAATCAATGACTGTTCGATGAATTTTTTATGGATGACTGGAGTTGCATTCTGGAAGCAAATATTTGAAGCACTAGACTTGTGAATTCAAACGTTTAGAATAACACTATAACCATTAGATTTTCAAATATCAAATTTTGACCTTTTATTACTTATTAAATCACTTAAAATCATGACACCCAAAATAATATTTTATGATCGACTGGCTACCAATAGTTGAAGGTTGCTTAAGTTATGACTTAAGCCTTTGGAGTCATTGTGGTCACTGGCCCCTCGACCTAGTCGATTATCATTTTCATGGAGTATCAAAGAATTTAATATCTCCTAAGTCTGGTGACAAATATTTGCTCATGAAAATCAATGGTTGAGATTGGTGATTGACGATCGACTGACTCTCACACACCCACACTACTGAGAAGGTGATGTCATCAATTTTCTACAATAATGCAAGATTGCATGACATTTTTCCTCAGTGGGATTGAGCTTTAGCTCATGTTTAATGGTCTAAAAGGAATCAATGGTCAGCGTTAAGTTCATCAAAGATCAAGGGTTATCTCAAGATTGCAGATTGTAAAGGCTCTGATAGGATGTTAAGCCCTAAAATTTTACACACCTAAACCATACACAACAATTTTTTTAACAAACACAAATCAACACTAATATTAGTATCACAATTAACTTAGAGGCATAATATTTGTTGGTGTAAATAAAGTCTTTTGCCTAGTTAATTCATTACTAGGGGACTTATTTACACATGTTAAGTTTACTTAGGTCCTAGGAAGGAATCTTTCTAGAAGGTGTTAGTTGTCATTATTTGTTATTTTATCCTTTGACAACTACTACATGTGACTTAGGTAGTTGTGATTAGTTGTCTCATGTCATATGATTAAGACACTTGTCATAATCCTATGACATTTTGCATCTCACCTTGGCTATATAACCAAGGGGTTCTCTCATTGTAAACAACATCTCATATCATTGAATCATATTGATAAGAATACAATTTATTCTTGTCACATTTCATTCTCTCTTTTTGTGCTTTCCATTTGGTCTCATGATCTTGGCAGCCATAGCCAATTCTAAGAATATCAATACCCCTAAACATAATAATCAAGACTAATATGCAACATTCACCCCAATTATTTTGATTAATCAACCCAAGGTAAAACCTAGTAATATGTTCTTGGCATTCGCAATGACATCAAACTTGACAAATACATTTACACAAAAAAGGGCGAAGGGGGAATACTAAACTAACGACTTCTACTCCCAGAACAAACATTTTAAATAAAAGAACATTAAAAATGAAATATGTTCTTGGATAATATCATGAAGAAGAAATTTTAATTTCCAACTCAATTCTATCACAAGGTTATTAAAATATTAACAATTGAGTTACATATTTTGAGTAAAGGAATTAAGACAACTAAAATACTAAATTAGTCTCACAAAGTTTCAACACTATTAAATTAAATCATTTCAATAACAAAAGAACATCAAAAATTAATGCAACGATTAAGTTAATAAATGGATTAGTCTTTATGGAGAAAAACACATAACATAGATAATCTAACAATATTAAAGTTGATAATTTAGACTTTCTCTAATTCCACTTTGAATTAGTAAAGATATATAAGTTCCATTTGTCGCACACCATAAATAGAAAGAGAATTAGCACAACCTTCAGGTAAGGAAATCCCCTTCTATGCATCATAATTGATGGTGTCACCTATTATACCTAGGGAAAACATTCCTAGCACTCTTAATAGCAACAAGTTCATAATCTTACACACCACAAGGAGAAAGAAATAATTATAAATCAAAGGCTAAGTAACATTTTATCTCAAGTTCCAAAATGGACAAATTGCTAAGGGTTTTCTAAATTGAAAAAGTTCATGGTTTAATCTTCAAATACTTACTTCTCAAAGATTTTTATACCCAAAATATTTAACTATGGACTCAAACTACTAATCTCTACAAATATCATAAAACATAATATTATTTAATTTATTTTTGAGTAATAGGATTTCAATGTCACAGAAAATTCTCAAAGTTTTAGTTGATTTGTATTATCATTAGACTTTAGCTCTAGGTTAAATAAATAAATAAAAAAGTTACAATAATTTATTAATCAATAAACTAGCACTAGAGTTATTAAAACAATAAATCTTTATAAGTTAAAATTGAATTAATCTTAACTTGCTAAATTAATTAATTTATTTTATATCACAATTTAACTATGACTCTTACCCTAAAGCATCTCAAATTTAACTTAATAAAATCAAAGTTATAAATCCACAATTTCTAATCAAGATTCAATTTAAATATTTTCTAATTACCCAAATGAAAGAAAAAAATTTTAAAAAAAACATAAAGCATTGTAGATTAAACAAAAATCATTGAAATCAAGTCTCAATCTTTCCATTTTCCTTTAATTACTTGTTAGTTTCTTTTTATCATTACCCGTTGAAATGGGAAGAACGTAATTATAATTCCTTCTTAGATTTTTATGGTTGAATGTATAGTCTTGTTGATACATTTAGATTGCAGATGGAGATTATTGTTTATTGTTTGAATTAAAGGATTGCAACCATTATTTTCAATTAATAGATTGATTATGCAGATTTTTATACAATTATAAATGTGGTTTCAAAATCATACATGCAAATATGCTCAAAAAAAAAAAAAAAAAGGTTTCCAGGGAAGGTTTATGCAATTTTTTGAAGAGAAACTGTTGGAATAGGAATAAAGAAGAGAGGTTGCAATTTATGTATATTCATTTATATGCATACTACTTTATTTACATCCCATGTGGGGCCAATGAGAAAATCATTGAAATGCCTAAGAAGTAAGTGTGCATCCTTTTAAACGATGGCTCATATATATATATATATATATTTCCTCTTCCTCTTCAGGAAATGCATTGCCCTTATATTTATTAACTTGCAAATAAAATGTTTTTCAGCCATTTTACATATCTCTATTCATTCATTTAATTATAATGGGATTTAATGTATACATTTGAACAAACAATTGCAAGATATGGACAATATTCACTACAGGATGAGATGTTTCAAAATCTTGTAAAGGAGAGGGAAGGCTCTGAAGCCTCCATCAGCATCGACCATGGGTCGAAAATAGTGTGCTTGCCTTTTTTAATTTAAAAGAAAAAAGAAATGATTTATATCGTCCATTAATATTCTAAATGTTAATTCCTTTTGATTTGACATTTATTAGATGTTAAGACATATTTATATGTATTAGATGTGATATATATATATATATATAATATTATTCATAGTTAAGTTGTAAGTAATTTCTATATATATAATACAATATGTGTATCTAAATATATTTATATGTTTTTTTGAAGATTAAATACGAAATCTTAATCTTTTATCTTACAAGGTAGATCAACAAAAATGGGAGAGAGACTAAGTATTTCTTTGAATTCAAGAATTTTAGGAGCATACACATGAACATGTTTATTTCACCTCCTTGCACAACGATTTGATAGGTTTAACCCACCAGGGATTTAATTTCTTCCTTTAAAGTGTTGGAATCGAAATTTTCATAAAAAATCTAAGTATTTTATCATTTGAAATCCAAAATTCCCATTCTTATTTTCATAATAAATCATATTATCACCTTTCAAGGTCATTTTTACCCTTTACCGTGTTCTGCTATCACATTGGCCACCCCTCATTACACCCATATCATACCTCCCTACCGCAGATCATCCCCAAGCAGCTTGCGGTATGATGGTGAGAGCAGCTACAACTATATACACTATACCACTATACCTCACGGGGTCAAGACATAGCCCATAGTAGAGCGGTATATTGAGGATAGGCACTAAGGAGGCACCGTGGTACCGTATGGGAGCAAAAGGTAGCCCACAATAAAGTGGTACACTAGAGAATGATACTAAATA
>VDFB02242125.1:0-59954 GCA_007258455.2 Sequoia sempervirens
GAAAGAATTGAGATTAAAAGTAAGTAAAGCATTTAGAAAATGCTTTGCAATGTATTCTAGGAAAGTTCCAGTGATTGGGGTAATGAAATATGCACATTTCAAGCTGGTTGCATTTCCTAAGAAATACTTTGTAATGAATGTAACTGTGGTTGACATCCCACCTCAGTATGAGATGCTTTTGTCAAGAAAATGGTCAACCACAATTGGTGGAAAAATGCAACTAGATCTATCTTATGTCATGATCCCTATCAATGGAAATAATGTTAAGTTGAATAGAGATAAGAGGTCTCCTAACCTTGTTGATGATATGCATTCAATTGAGAAAGTGTGCTTCATTGAAATTGACATGAACAACTTCAAGGTTGAAGAAGCTCTAGCTAAGAAGGAGGTTGCACCCATAGCTCGAGAGATTAAAGAACATGTTCAAAATAATGAATTATGGTTAATGTATTTTGATGAAGCATGTTCAAAAGAAGGATCAGGTGTTGGGGTGATTCTCATATCACCAAGAGGTAATTCCTACAAGTATTTATTCTCTCTGAAATTTGAATGTACAAACAATGTTGTAGAGTATGGGGCTTTATTGTTAGGACTAAATATGACAATCAAACATGATATTAAGAAGTTTATCTAGAGCTACAAGGGACTCTAAGTTGGTCATATCTCAAATTAGGGAAAAATATGTATCCAAACATAAGAGATTGAAGCAATATAATTTTTTTGTATGGGATGCTATTGAATTGTTTGATGTTTTTTCTATTGACTAGGTAGAGGTCTAAAAATGTAATGAAAAAATTTCTTGCTAATATAGTTGTGAGACCCGATGATATCACATTTACTAGGATATCCGAGGTTGAAGTTAAGACAAGGCCATTTATACCAGATAATATTTGTAACTAGCAGGTGTTCAACAATGATCAAGATCTATTGAAATTTTTGCATTTTATAGATGAATATCATAGTCAAGAGATCAATTTCTAAGATTTTGTAGAGATAATTGATGGAAAGGCAACCATCTTTGGAAATTAGGTGATTCAACTAATAAAAATAAAATTCCAAAGGGATTGGTAGCCTTAGAAAGGGTCTTTAACAATAGTTGTACAAATTTAGGCATGTACCATCACTTAGGTGACACTAAAGTAATGTGACGTATAGATATGTTGTATATAAGCCAATGCATGTGCTTATAGTTGTTGAGCTATTCTCTTGTTCCTTTCAATAAATACTTTGTGTTTGTCTTTACTTTGTGTGTATGGATATTTTCTTGATGTTTGTCAAGGTGAGCATTATAGAGACATTAATACTTTAACAAATATTTAAGAGCTTCACTAAGTTAATTTTCTTTTATTATTGATTGTATAATATTGAGCTTTTTTTATGAATAAGTGTTTATATTACCATTTTTAAACAAGTGTTACGCATATTCACAAAAATGACCTTAATATAGTTTAGTCTCTTTTGAAAATCACTCTAGATCTTTTATTAACTTTTTGGTTTTTAATAGGTTATGATGACACTCTCCTTTTAACCATTTACATATAATGCTTAGTATATGCTTTCTACCTTTAATTAAATATTGATTGAAGTTTAAAATTTGAATTATAGTTAATTTAGTAGATGTAATTAAATGGTAAAGATGGAGTGATATTACAATAAAAATTTAAGTTCAAATCAAGACTTTAATTATGTCTTATGAATAGAGATATATTCATTAACTAAACTTGGAAAAATTTATTTTAAAGATGCTTGAATAATTCTTGATCTTTTATGTGAATACAATTGAATCCATGTTTATGTTCTATAAATTAGTGAGCTCATAAAACCTACATTGACCGAGAAAATATGTTTATAGATATGTTTCCTTAAAATATGTTTTATAGAAGCCAAATGCATGTGCATTTAGTTGTTAAGCTGGTGTCTTGTTCCTTTCAATACATGCATGGTGCTTGTCTATGTTTTAAAAATATTTTTGTGGTGTCTTTCAAGGTGAGCATTACAAAGACATTAGTACTTGTGACTTAAGAGATTCACTATTAACTTACTTTTAATATTGACTATATAAAATTGACCCCTTTTCCAAAAAGTTAACTCTCTTAATATAGTTTAGACTATTTTAAAAGGCATTCTAGATCTTGAATTAACTTTTTGGTTTTTAGTAGATGATGGACATGCACTTTTCCTTTAATCATTTACATAATAATGCTTGGCATATGCTTTCTACTTTTAATTAAATTTTAGCTCAGATTTAAAATTTCAATTATAGTTCATTTGTAGATAAAATGGAGTGGTAAAGATGGAATACTATTACAATAAAACTTTAATTTCAATTCAAGACTTTGTTTATGTCTTATGAATAGATAAATATTTATTAATCAAACTGCAAAAAAATATTTCTTTTATATGATTGAATAATTCTTGAACTTTTATGTAATATAAAATAGATAAAATAAACAAATAATTCATAAAATTTCATTTATCAAGAAAAAAGTTTATTTTTATATAATATTTAAATAATTTTTAACAATTTTTAATTTACAAGATATTTATTAAGAAAATGTACACAACTTTATAACAATGACAACTAAATATTATTTAATTCAAAATAATGTGCAAATATCATGTGTCATTTACATGATAAAATCATTACATCACTTTACATTTTAAAAGTACAGATTAATAAAATATTTTGTGTATTATCTTAAAGAAACACACATAATAAAAAATTGGTACAATCAGGCTTGGAATTTGACCACCAACCCTACTGTCATATGAATTTTTTTTGACGGTTTGTTCATTTAGATGTCTGTCACTTTACGTTTTATGAAAAAATTTAACTATAAAAAAACTTTAAATATCAGTTTCAAACCTATTCAAAATAATTATATAAAATTAAAAATAGTTTAATCCTTATTCAACTTATTATCTAAAATTTCAACATGCTCACCAATAAAACACAAATGTTGTATTATCTTGAAAAAAATCAGAGCTTGCGAATCACTGGAAAAAAAATACTATAAAATAAATGTTGTTGAAATTTTTTCATAGTTTAATCCTTAAATTCATCTATCTAAAAACATAAATTATTTGTAAAAACCAAATAAAATTTCACCATGCTCACCAATAAAACACAAATATTGTATTATCTTGAAAAAAAACAAAGCTCAATTCACTAATCACTTAAACAAAATGCTGCAAAATAAATGTTGTTGAAAAAATAGTGAAATTTTGTGTTATGTTATTTGTATGGATATCTTATATATATTAAAAAAATGTAAAATTAGAAAATATTGATAATTAGAAATAAATGTAAAAATCTTAAATTTACTTTACAATTAACAAGAAGTTTCTAAATTCATATAGAAAATAAATCTTGTTAAAATATTCAAAAAATTAGAAAACAATTATATTCTATTTTTGAAAAGATTTTGTATTAATATATATTTCTATAATAAATATTATAAATCATATATATTAATATAAAGCAATGATAACTATTAGTAAAAATGTTAAAATCTTAAATTTATTGTTAAAAATATTTTAAAAATTAGAAAGAACTATATTTAATCTTGAAAAAATTATATTTTGAATAAATTTTGAATTAATAAATATATTTATAATAAATATTATAAATCATAAATATTAATATAAAGTGAAATTAGAAAGAATTATTCCAATTCTAAACTAATTTATATTTTTATCATAAACATTATATATATACTACCATAAATTTTTATGGTTTAATAATAATTTTAAATGTCATATTTACGGTTATATAAAAATATAGCAAGCCAATATCACTAAAGATGTGATTTGATACCCATCTATATAATAATATTCGAAATTGAAGCGAATATTGGAGAGTTGCAATCTTCACAAGGCTGGGCTTCTTTCATGAGCAATGGATGTGGATGTGGATGTGGATGGGGATGGGATTTGGTTCCTTGTACACTTGACTCAGCAGAATATACCTACTGTTCACCCATGGTTTAATGAAATTCATAACATTAGGACCCCTCGTTTCATGTTGGGTCGAAGATGAGAAAGGGCGCAGAGCGCTTAAAGTCACGTGGTGACAGAGGGGTATAAAGATTAATGTTGTCAATAGGGGACAAGGAACAGGTGGCGTTCTCATCTCCGACTCACTTTCTGGAAACTGTTTGAGCTAATGGATATCCACGTATATGCCAAGTCCAGATTCGTTTCTTGGAGGTATATTTCTGCATACGATGCTTTAAATATCCCTGCCTTTACCTGCCAATAGACGCAAGTGAGCCCCTTTTGCATATTTTACATCAGCACAGGTTTCCAGAAGCGGAATGTCCCGCATCAATGGCATTTCAAGTAGGGGCGCATCGGCCTCTGCCCCTTTCATGGCCGATTCCCATCGCCAGGGGAGGCATATTTCTTCTTTCAGCAGATGCCACCTTAACCAGCAGAATCTCCATGGCGAGGCATCTATTGAGGTGAATTATCAACCTGCAAAGGTGAAGCGGGTGACCGCTCCGCTTAATGAAGCCGTCAGGGCAATGCTCTGTGGAAACTGCGTAGATGATGCCCGGGTAACGTTGCCGAAGGCTGCTGCAACGCCCGTTTACGGAACCAGCGGAAGCGATCACGGAGTCGATTCCGCGACTCTAAGCGACATGAGGTTTCTTGAGGAGGAGGAAGGTGGAGGAGCAGGTGAAGAAGGAGATTGCGCGGACTGCGAAAGCCACGCCGAGAGCTCCACTTCTCAAGACAAGCTCCCTGCTTCGGAAGGGCAGCTCTACCAGATACTAGAGGTACATTACTAAAAAGCACAGCGGATATTTTTAGTATCACCCGTGGCTGTAATCTTTCCTTTAAATGATTCCTCTTTTCTGCTTGCCTGATCCGCTGTATATTCACAGGATATCTTATTCTCCAGTACTAAATTGGAGGAGTCGCTTCTTCTAAATGTCACAAAAGCTTTAGGAAAGGCCGGGCTTTCCACTCAGACAGAGTCCCACCGCCACGAAAAGAATTATCTGCGAAGAATCGTAATGAGCAGTCTGCGAAGCGCAGGATACAACGCAGCCGTGTGCAAGACGCGGTGGGAGCAAACGAATGGGCATCCTCCAGGTCTGTTGCTCTGTCTCTTCTCAAACCCCAATTTATTCGAATATTCGCTGTCATCTTTGGTGATGCTCATCTTGATCCTTATTTTTTGGTAATACAGGCGACTACGAGTTCATCGATGTGATGGTGGAAGTGGAGGCCTCTTCTTCGAAGCCAATCAATGCTCATCGTTTGCTTGTGGACATCGATTTCAGAGCGCAATTTGAGATTGCTCGGCCAACGGCAGAGTACGCTGGTCTGGTAGAGCTGTTGCCCACGTTGTGGCTGGGCAGTGCGGAAAAGCTGCGTGACGTCATCAAGATAATGTGTGACGCGGCGAAGCGATCGCTGAAAACTAGAGGAATGCACCTGCCCCCTTGGAGGAAGTACCGGTACTACCAAGCCAAATGGCTGGGCCACTACAAGCGCACTACTAACCCTCTGCCGTCATGCCAGCCGCTTCTTCTTAACGGATTCTCCGAAATCGCTGCGCAGGACGCCGCTTTCCCTCGCCGGAGGGAGTTGCATTTTGAAAGGGCCGCTACTGTGAGAGAGGGCGATGAAGCGGAAAAGGAGCAAGAAGCCATTGCCAATGCTAATTATAGGTTGCAATCTTGTGCAGGAGTTCCAGTGCCCCGGACTAGTAGTAGAAAACAGCCGGCGAGAATTCCCGGCTTGACGACGGCCTTGGCGGCCGCTTGACTGGAAGCCTAACATTGTACAGTAGATTGAGCGCTTTGCGTTTCTGGTTTTGTATTTCGACTCTGTATATGAAAAGAAGAAATGAGCATAGGCTAACCACAACAAAGAGGTCGCATCACTTGCAGACGTCAACTGGACAATGTGAGCTGCTAAATGATGTATTATTTTCCGCTTTTTCGCATTAGAGTGTAGTGAAGAGAGTGGATCCCCTAAAATCCAGGAAGTTCTATAGGCCGAAGGACTAGGTAGCTTTTCTTTTAATATTAAATTTTGGAAACAAGTGATCAATAGTAAAAAATATAATATTAACATGCGTTATATTAAAAATTGCAAATAATTTAATATATTCATTATAGATAAACGTTGTTTTTTTAAAAAGGAAAATTGCACATGCTTTAATGTTCAATTTGACTTATATGGCATATAAACTAAACCATATCCAAATTTATTAGCTAAATCTTATTTGTATACTAAATAATTCACATCTTTAGCAGTTCTACATTTTTTACTAAGTATGTAGTATGATCTAGTCTACCACAATCAAATTCAAATCCAATATTTTAAAGGCCGACCCTTCTATAAACTAATTGTTTCCCTTATCATCTTAAGTGCCCAAAACTTCAAATTGGGAAACTATGGGCATACATTTGATAACATTCCTAGATATCATTAAAAGAGAACGTGAAAGCATCTAGAAATAATATAACATTTGGTAGATATATTCAATTCATGAGTACAATAAACATCTCTTCAAATATGATTCTAAGTACAACCCATTATGACACAAATTCAAAGTGAAAGTGAATGAATTTAGAAGGCCATATCTATAGAAGGATGGACTGCATCACAATTGCCACAGTAACAAATGGATAAGCATTGTATACCTATTTAATTACATCAAGTACTCAACTTTTCTATCTATACCTCATTCAATGCAATATTGTTTAATTAGATCAATATAAACCTTAGGATGTGTTTATTTTCATTATGAATTGGTGGGCACATGTTAGCCATTATTTTATTTATGTGCAATGAATAAAGGATAAACACTTAAGACCTCACACATACTAGCATATCTTATTATCTCACTCAAATAAAGTTGAGTTTTTCACTTTTTTCTTTGAAACATAAAAATACGAATGTTACCTTATGATACCAACATCCTACCAATACAATTATGTATTCTAACTTTAGAACTTTAAAATGACATAGATACTAAATAGAAAAATGCAATACAACCCAATAAAAGAATAAAAATTACATGCACTTGAGACAAATCAAAATTCTCTCCTATTTACCTAAGTTAAGTTACTTCTACCAAAATCATGTTTTAAACTAATTCATTCCATTATGCAAGGATAAATGTCAAGAATGCCTTGATTTGAGTTACCTCTATGGCAATACACTACAATCTAGCTATTTTTATGACTGTCAACTATTGTAATGACACACTAAAAAAACCCATTGCTTCTATATGCTACCCAAAATTACTAATAATATTTGAACTTGTAGGAACAATGTTATATTGTGAAAGCACAATAATGGGTGATCCCACAATAGTGGGTTACAATTCTAGTGATGAACAAGAATTATCCGGAGGGGGAAAAAAATTATGGAGGGGTTCACTCGAATGTCCCCTTTGTTCGAACCCATAAATGTGTTCACTCAAACACCCCGGTTTGAACAAACCCTTATCCTTGCAGGGTTCGTTCAAACCCCCCTATGATTGTGTGAACCCCCATTTGTTCCAATCCTTTTAAACATTTTTTTTATAAAGATTTTTTAACTGTAAAAATGATAGTTTCTATTGTTATTTATTACAGCAACTTTCGAACCCTAGGAGAGCGATGAGCTGAACCCCAGGAGAAAAAAAGCACCATCCACATCACCCTCCATGACATCATCTTTGCATCTAGGTTCCATATCTACAAGTGAAAATTTATAAATTCATATCTCCTAAATCATCCAAATAAACATTCAACTTAAAAAACCATTGAAAATAATGTTCTACTTAAGTAGAAGAAATATCAAAACTAAAAAAGGGATCTATAGAGCGATGATTAGATAGTGGATAAGGATGAACACTTACCACATTTTTTCCATTGGATAAATTAAAAGTTCTTACCAAAATAAGATATATGTCAAGTTTGCAAAAAAATTATATTTCATTTCTCATATTAGACCATGAAAACTACACATTGGAATTGTCTTTTCTATTGTCACTTATGAGATCGAACAAATTCAATCTCCAGGTGTGTGTAGGATCATCATGGAAAAATTAGGCCCTTAAGTGGCAAAAAAATTAGAAAAATCAGAGTTAGGAATCTTGACGTAAAAATTTGAATAAGTTATCTATATTATTTCAAAAATATGTAAGAATAGAATCTATAGCAAATTGAATGTAGTTTATAAACTACTAGGTTTGTTTAAAAAAAAAAAATCTATTTGATGAAAATTTGAAATTTCAATGCAATATTACTTAAATTTCAGGGAAAAAATAAGAAGTAGGTGTTTGTCTGACCACCCTAACCACAATAAAATGATAATATTTTTTTATAATATTTTAGATATAAGTAGAGGACTCATGTCCCGATGTGATGCATATTTTTTTATATAATTTTTTTCCAAGTAAATAATTAATTATGAATTTTTATTACAACTTTCAAAAATATAAAGCTCTTGTCTGCCCCACCACACTTTAACTTGGTAAAAAAATTTTATGAAATTCAAATTTTTTTATTCCTATAGTATGTGAAGCATAGAATGTGATGCATGTTTTGGATTCAAAAAGTGTGATACCGCTTTGAAAGCTATAGGATGTTTTTCAATCAGCCTATCAATTAGAATTTAGTCAGAATTCAAATAGAAAATGAATAATAATTACTTATTAAATTCAAAGTATAATTTTATATTAGTGGAAAGTTCGAGAATCTCCTTTAAAAACCCTTTTCATTTCATCAATTTTGGGTAAAAAAAAAGTCATCAGCCACATACCCATCATATTGCCACTTTTTGGCCCATCATGATCCTGCACATACCCCTCCACTTCATATTAGAAAAAAAAAATTCCTTTACATGAAAAAATTAAACCTCCCAACTTATCCTCTCTACCCTTAGTTATGTTAAAATCACCACCAATAACCCAAGGAATTCTAGAGACATATTGGAACACATCCATAGCCATAAATTAAATATGTCCTTATAGTCACTAGGAATATACACTAAGCATAATCCAAACACCTTATCCTTAACCATCAACTTAACCCAAACAATCCTAACAAAACGAGAGAATCCTTTATCAATAATGTAACTAGCTAGTTTATTATTCAACAAAATAAGTTTACCCCCTTTCCCTTTATTATGATTAGAAGCAATATAAATAGATTTATGATAGATGAATTTTAAATCATTATCTAATGAATGACCTACAAAGTTTACTTCTCATAGAAAATAGTTAAGGGATGGTCATGACAATCCTTCCTATTAATCTAGAATAATCTAACTCCATATCACATATACCAAAATCTAGAGACTTATCTCTTAAGATGTTATTGGGATTAGGGTCAAAAAGGGAAATTTCTCTAACTACCTCAAATTCAACATTATGAGGTCCAACCAATCCATTGCCCTTTTTACCATCAACAATATTTTAATATTTAGTATAATATTTAAGGAGTTATGTTCTTTATGTAAGTCTTTATTAACTCTAAGATTAGGGAAGTTTATTCTTATGTGCTCATTCTTAAATTACAAATAAAACAAGAAAAAAGGCCTCCTAAACTAATAATTTTATAGGAAACCTCTTTGTTATGCAATAAAAATATAATGCTATCTAGAAGTTCCTTAGAAAACTCTAAGGAGATTAGCACTCTTGCATTCGATGAGGCAAAGAAACAACCATATCATCATTTTTTAAGACTTAATCTAATGGTTTAAGATATTGGGGAAGTAGAAGAAACACAAGAGGATGAATATTATAGACTTCAATCCATTTAGGAGAAAAGTAGAAAACTACATCTTTAGATATTAAGTATTTCTAGGTAAATTGGACTCTATACACTAATTAAATAGTACACCATCCTTAAAATTGGACCATATTAAATAGTAATTCATCCTTTAAAAAAGTATCACATTAAATATAAAACTACTTTGAATTAAATAGTACTTCAATGTGGACTCTTAAAAGTGTCACATTAAATGTAATTTAGTGTCACAAATTATTTAGTGCATCATCCTTAAACTCAAAATTAAGCTCAAATGTAATAAACATGTACACACTTTACTTCTAAGTTTGGATCCTAAGAATATCTAGAAATATCTTACATTGTGTGTTTCAATCACTAATTTATGCCCAACCAAATTTAAAATAATCATCATCAACATATTATAAGTAACTAAAACACTTGAGTTCGAACAAGTTACTATAAGTTCTCACTTCAACATATGTACATGTACTTGAACTCAAATCATGGATATCTAACTCAAACAACTGGTTCAACTCACTCTTCAATAACATGTAATATTTTTTGATGATCATCACTATCTAGTCTCCATTTTTTCATCCATGTACATGTGGAATTGCATGAATATGTAGGGTGGTAGCAATTACTAGGTGACTATACTGATATATCATGTTCTCAGGTTGATAGTCAATAAAATGAATCCCATGTTGAACAATTTTGACTTGTTTGAGATATATCTCTTGCACTACAACTGAACCTGCACGGTAAACAACATGAACCTAAGGTAAGACATGTGCATGTAATATTTTCACTCAACCTATATATTATATAATGTAAGGTAATGTACATCTATTTATGTATATATAAATTTAAATGTTCACCTATGGAAAACAACATTTCATCACTTGTTTTAGGTTTTATTAGCTTCTTCCTCTCTTTTGTGCAGCACATTAAATAATAACTAACACCTTTTATGTTTCCAAGCTTTGCTATGACTACAAAAACATCTCCTACACTAAATTTACATGGAAAATTTATAAAAAAATTAAAACTATCTGGACTAAAGATAATTAAACTTGACTCATCTAGTACTAAAACTTTAAGTAACTACATTGTAAATTACATTAAATTTATCAAGTACACATGTACCTTTTCTAAGGTATGTGCAGGATCATGATGGGCCAAAAAGTGGTGATATGATGGGTATGTGTAGGGTATGTGGCTGACGACTTTTTTTAACTCCAAAATTGATGAAACGAAAAGGGTTTTTAAAGGATATTCTCAAATTTCCACCAATATAAATTATGCTTTACTTTAAATTTAATATATAATTATTATTCATTTTCTATTTGAATTATGACTAAAGTCCTGATTGATAGGCTGATTGAAAAACATCTATAGCTTTCAAACAGTATCACATTGTTTGAATCTGAAACATGCGTCACATTCTATGCTTCACATACTATAGGATTAAAAAAAAAAATTGAATTTCATGAAGTTTTGACCAAGTTAAGGTGGCCAGACATGCAATTTTTTATATTTTTTAAAAGTTGTAATAAAAAAATCATAATTAATTATTTACTTGGAAAAATATTATAAAAAAATATGCATCACATCCAGACATGAGTCTTATACTTATATCTAAAATATTATAAAAAAATATTATCATTTTATTGTGGTTAGGGCATGGTCAGACAAACACCTACTTCTTATTTTTTCCCTAAAATTTAAGTACTACTGCATTGAAATTTCAAATTTTCACCAAATATATTTTTTTTAAATAAACCTAGTAGTTTAGAAACTACATTCAATTTGGTATAGATTCTATTCATATATATTTTTGAAATAATACATATAACTTATTCAAAATTTTACATCAAATTGCCTAACTCTAATTTTTCTGAAACTTTTGCCACTTAAGGGCCTATTTTTTCCATGATGATCCTGTACATACCCTCTAACTAATCTTGAAATATGGTCATAATTAATTGAAATAAAAGGAATGTCTTCAAAGCTTTCATCCTCATCTTTGTTGTATGTGTGGAAAACAACTAGTGGCACCAAATTACATTCACTAACATATCCATGTTGTTGGTTGTTGCATGCCTCAACGTTTTCCAAAATGCACTCATCATAGAAACAAGAGTAATCCCTCATGTACAATTTCCATCCAAGGCGACGATCTATACTAATGAAAAAATGCAAAGATCTTGTCCTCTTGCATCCATGCATCAATCTTCTATCCACACCTAGATACATAAAAACAAACTTATGTTCAAACATGTATATATAAATTATTTAAAGTTTGAAATTTTCAAATGTAATTATACATACTTGATATCTCCCAAAAAAACTCTATGTGGAATGTATCAATTCATTCCTAAAGATGTATCAACCTCATTTGATGGAAAGTGCTTCTTACACCATTCAAAAACATCATGTGAATCATCTATATGATCTCCCAAATAACTCATTCAATGCTTTCTTAGAGCACATTTGATGCAAGCTCCCGTGCTATTATGTTCACCCTTTCCATGCCCACTCTCAAAGAGACTCCAAACATGTGATATTTTATAATTTTGATGATATCTACATAGTGCATAAAATGGTCATGATGATTTGAATTGTGCCACACATCCATCTGACCATACAAAATGCCTTTTCTATTTTTACACCCCTGCTTGCGAAATTCTAAAAAAAAATCATAAAGCATTGTTGTACAAAAAGTGTGTCATTCTCTTTATCATCACTAATATAAAAGTGGTTATTTCTTAATGAATTGTTCATCATATGTACTGTCAACACCATCCAAATCCAATTATGCATGTCAATAACACACATGCACCATAATAGTGATCTTTGAAAAGTAATAATTTGATCGAATCTCTTTTTGATGCACAAAAGAGTAAGTTTCTACAAATTCAACTACTGATAGAAAAATTCCATGTGGGAAAGTATCTCTTAATGTTTGATTTTTTTTTTCTTGCAACTTAGCAAAAAAGGTATGATGTATGTACGGTTGTATCAATTTTCAAAAACTTTACTTAAATGTTCCAATAGGTATTTCCTCTTAGATACATGGTTTAACCTTGTGGATTCTTTCCCAAATTTTGTTTGAAACTTTACATACTTGTAACTTTTGCAATTTATTGTCTTTTTTGGGTTGGTATCTTCATTTCTCAAAGACATTTTAGCCAAATTTCCAAATGTTTCTCAAATTCCTTTTATGCAGTTTATTTGACCAATTGCATTATCACATAAGATGGATTCTGTGAACTGACTTACCCATTTAGGAGGTGCATTTTTAAATCCATCACTTTCTTCTCTCATCTTTCAAAACACCTGATAGTAGAGATCAAAATTCAATACGATAACATTAACAACAAAAAGTTTCAAAAACCTTGTTTATCTTCACATAATATTAGCTTTAACCTTTTGAACATTGTTTTCCCAATCTTTATATGAGGATTCAAATTACAAAAGTTCACATACATCTCATGCTGTGTTATGTCTAGCCAATGTTTTATATGATGTTCATAATCATTAAGCCCAATCCTGTGTGATAACATCTCTACTGTTTGATGATGGAATGGTATGATCATTCCAAAAAGTTGAGATCAAGTTCCTAATAACATGTTCAATCCTGTCAAAATAGGAAGATCTACACATAATTACCCAATTTCCTTCTAAACTATCATCCAAAACCTTTCTCCTTTTCACATATTTTGTTAGTATCTTTCTACTAAAACCAATTTCAGTCAAAAGTGAAGAGATTTGTCTGTTTCTTGATATATTTTTATTTAAAATAGATGTCAACATCCTCTTCTTGAAATGCCCTTATCCTCCGATCAAGATCCTTTCCCAATAGAATCTAAACCTTTTTTTAACATTTTCAACAATATCTTTTCTTAAGAATGAAGCTTTCCTCTTATTCAATGTTGAATCTACACCCAACAATTGGAATGGCTCTTTAAGCTCATTACGAAGAAGTAAAAGTGATAATAATTGGGTTTTTTCAAGTGTACCAAGATGATTGAAATGAGCATTGATTATTTCCTTTACATATTTATTCATTGACCTCCTACTAGTAATTCTAGGTTGTTTGGAATAACATTTCAATTTCTCCATATCAATTTCAAGTAAATGATCTAAATTTCTATAAGAAATTTTTCTCTTCACCTCTTTAGCTAGATTCATATGATCATCCATACCAATAGAAGGAAGAAATCTTGATCCCTCTCCAACATGCATTTTTTGAACTTGGGTCTCCTCCCTATCTTCAACTATGTGTTCTTTAGCCTCGTTTGATCCAATATCTAAATTTGGCTCGAATCCTACTTGAGAACTTTCTACTTGTTGATCCTATTCTACACACAAAATACTTAAGTCAAGATAGAGAGAAAGAGCTTTAAAAAGACTTGACTCAAGAGAGAGATAGAGGACCTATCTAGAGAAGTATAGAGAGAGAAAGAAGGAGCTTTAAAAAGACATAAGTCAAGAGAGAGAGAAAGAGATTTAAAATACTTAATTCAAGAGAGAGAGAGGACCTTAGAGAGAAGGATAGAGAGAAGGCATATATCTGGAGAAGGATAGAGTGAGAGAGAAAGAAAGAGATTTAAAAAGACTTAAGTTAAGAGAGAGAGAGAGAAAGAGCTTTAAAAAGACTTAATTCAAGAGAGAGAGAGGGCCTTAGAGAGAAGGATAGAAAGAGAAAGAAAGAGCTTTAAAAAAGACTTAAGTCAAGGGAGAGAAAGAGAGAAAGAGGGAGAGGGAGAGAGAGAGACTTGACCTATCTAGATCTAAGGATATAGAGAGATAGAAAGAAAGAGCTTTAAAAATATATACTTAAGTCAAGAGAGAGAGAAAGTGATTTAAAAATATTTAACTCAAGAGAGAGAGAGGACCTTAGAGAGAAGGATCGAGAGAGATAAAGAAAGAGATTTATTTAAAAGATTTATTTGTCAAGAGAGAGATCTAGAGGACCTTAGAGAGAAGGATAGAGAGATAAGACCTAGATCTAGAGAAGGATAGAGAGAGAAAGAAAGAGCTTTAAAAAGACTTAAGTCAAGAGAGAGAGGACCTTGTTGAACACTCAAAATATTGAGAGGGGGTGAATCAATATTCTTTTTTAAACCATTCAAACATTTAAACATCCAATCTACTTAATAGATTTAGTTGCAGTAATGAGAGAAAGCATGAAACATTCAACAATAACTCATAACAAATGATCATGAGAATTTTTACGTGGAAAACCCAAAATGGGAAAAACCATGGTGAGGATTAGCTCACAATATATTATAGTCAGTTAAGTATATTTACAAAAGTACTCACTACAAGTGGAATCACTATCCAAGTGGATTCACTACCCATTGAGAAAAAGATAGAAGAGAGATTGTGGCTCATAGCCTAGATTGAACTGTTACAATTTCATCTTTCATATGCATGAAATACAATTCCAATGAAGCTAAATAAACTAAATTTACACACTTCATTTGATTCAAATCTAATACTCTAATTTCCTCTACATTCACATCACTTTAATCTTCTGCTCAACATTCACAACTTAAATTCATAACACTCTGATTAGTTCACATCAAGTATATGTAGAATACTTGGAATATTCAATAAAGCATCGAAAAAAGATCAAACTTATATATCTGCATCAATGATAACATCAATTAGGTCGGCCTAATTAGATGTAACATTCAATATATAACTTCTCAGCTTAAGTTCTTCCACACACAACTTTACACCATGATTTAAATCTCAAAATAACTTGAAATAGGTTGGCATGAACCTATAATTGATCCCATATAGGACTGCAACACTTATTTAACCTTCTCATACCTTTGAACTTATTAGGTCGACACCATAGAAGAGCTAATACCAAAAAATCTTCAATTGTGTATCCACATTCAAACACGTGGACCTCAAAATTCAATGCCAAATGGAATTCACACAATAATGTCATCAGTTAACATATCCTAAAAAATGTAAAGCCAAAAAATTTTCTGTAGAGAAGTGTTGACTCTCCCACTCGAATGCATTGTACAAGAAATGATTGTAATCTGCCAAACCAAAATTATGTCATCCATAACTTCCAAACCAAAGGTCAAAAACAATGAAATTCTAGAATTAGATACTTCTTGTGTGTGTTGAATGTAGAGAGATCTAACATCAACAAAAAACTTAATGAAACAGTTTACATTCAAAGTTTGAAGCGAGTAAAACTACTCTATTCATAATACAATCAAACCTTTCAAATACATATCATTGTCCTCTATTTTTAGGGATTTATTAAACCATTTGGCCCTCAGATTTCTATGGGCACAAAGGTTGTTAAAATTACTATCTAGAAAATGAGATTTGATGCTTAATATGCAAGCTAAGATGATTCCTACATGCAAATGTGTGTTGGAAGAATTAGTGGTATGCTTCTAAATGAAACAAGACGATGGAAATGATGATGAATATGATGATAAATGAAGGATGATGTTGATGATGAATGAACAAGTGGAGATGAGTGAGATGATATGAAACTATAATGAACTATCCATGATTATGCATACAATCAAATGCAAACATAAAACAAACTAACCTAAAATGTAACTATGAAGCAATTAATTAATCTAAGATGAGAATGCAAAGTAACACATGATATGAAAACTAAGTATAAGACTCCATGAAAGCTCCAAGCTCCTAAGATAAACTTTCTTAGTAACTTTACTCAAACTATGGATGATAAATACAAAGGCAAGAGGGTGTATTTATAGGGTTTCTCAAGAATTTTGTGAGGTGGCACCTATCAACGGTCTAGATTCGAAAGAGAAATAATAGACAGTGGAGATGAAAGGAATCAGGATGTTGTCCCCTTGACCAAGGAAAACATGCCATGTGTGTGGAGAGAATCCCTTGACCAATTGGAAACATGCCAAATGTATGGGATTCCCAAGTGTGTGAAACAAAGACCCATGTGCTCCAAATTTGTTGGAAGTGTGGGGGAATAAAGCCATGTGCTTTTTCTCATTGGTGGAAGTGTGTGAGGATAATTCTAATTAATAATTAAGCTTATTTATTTTCATGTGAGCTTTATGAGGTGGCACACAAAAAGTTGTAGAAATGTGCTCTAATTATTAATCAAGATTAAGGAAGGTTAATTAAATAAACACGTTTAGGGTATTTTGTTTATTTAATTATTTAGAAGAATGTGATTTTGGAGAATTAAAAGGAAAGTGAACAATATAAATAAAGTAAGACCTTATTTATATGTAGTTGAAGTATTAATCAAATAGGTTGTATTTAATTAATTGAATATGCTGATCTTTTTTAGGTGTATACATTTTTCCCCTCTTTGAAGTAATGTGTTTACACATTGCTTCAAAGAAAATTTTGATGTTGATGCTCAGAAAATATTTCGATGCCCGAGACCATGCCCGAGACTTTTGAATTTCACGTATTGATGGATATATGCCCCCTCAAGAGATAAATCAATGAATGTGTGGATGAAATGTTGGAAGGATTTGATGGTGTTGTGATGATTGTGATGATGATCCAATGTTGATTCAATGAGATTTTGATGTCGGAGATGATTTATCTCTCGAAAGGTCATTGCAAGCTCTTTCTTTGAATAGTGTTGATTAATTACCCCTCCATTTTTGGTAAAAATGGGAAATAAATCCCACCATAATTCCCTCCATTATACCCTTAAAAGGTAAAAGTGGTAAAATGGGATTCATTTTGCACATTTTGAGTTTGGAGAAGTTGAAGAGTGGAGAGCTTAGAGGAAGATGGTGATCCAAAACCACAAGCATCATTTCAAGCATCTTCGCCAACCTGATCAACTTGCTGCCTCTGGACCTACGGTACACTTTACGAGAAACCTCTTTGTTAGTCATTTTCATGCATTTTAATGGTATTTTGAACATCGCAAATAGGTGTTGTAGCTCATTTGATGTTATTGTTGCATGTTCGGATGATGTTTTTGCTGTTTTGAAGTGTTTTTGAGTGTGTTTGAGAGTCGAATAGCCTTTGGGGTCCCAAATGGCACCTTTGGAAAGCTTGAAATTCAATTTTTTGTGTCATTTGAGAGTTTTGGCACCTTTGGGGTCCCAAATGGTGCCTTTTTCAAGGTTGAAAATGCTTGTTTTTGGGTGTTTTATGAGTTTTTGCACCTTTGGGGTCCCAAATGGCGCCTCCTGCAAGCTTGAAATTCATTTTTTGTGCTCCAACACTATTTTGGCGCCTTTGGTGTCCCAAGTGGCACCTCTTGCAAGCTTGAAAATAGAGGTTTTCAAAGTTAAACTATGTTTTGGTGCCTTCGGGGTCCCAAGTGGCACCTCTTGCAAGCTTGGAAAACATGTTTTTGAGGTGCAAACTCTATTTTGGTGCCTTTGGGGTTCCAAATGGTGCCTCTTGTTGCCCTGGAAAGTCTTCATCGTGGTTGATTCTAGGTGATTTAAGCCTGTGGTTTGCCCTATTTGAGAAGGTTTTATTGCGGAAATCCCTCGTGATGATGTTCGCAAGATGTTTCTGAGTCTTAATAGTCATTTGCTTTGTCATGTTTTGGATTGATTGCAGTCTAATTGTGAGATGTGTGTTGTTTGATTGATGTTTGAGTAGGATAGTTGATGATTTGATCTCATGATAAGTGAGAATCAAATGAGAGAACCAATGATTTATCGACCTCATGATAGGCGAGGATCAATGATGGTGTGATAGCATATCGACCTCATGATGGGTGAGGATTCATGGTGTGATGATTGATGTATCATCCTCATGATAGGAAAGGAATGATGATAGGATTGATAACATATCGACCTCATGATAGGTGAGGATCAATAATGGTTTGATAGCATATCAACCTCATGATAGGTGAGGATCAATGGTGTGATGATTGATGTATTGTCCTCATGATAGGTGAGGAATGATGATAGGATTGATAACATATCAACCTCATGATAGGTGAGGATCGATAATGGTTTGATAACATATCGACCTCATGATAGGAGAGGATCAATAATGGGATTGATTGCACATCGACCTCATGATAGGTGAGGATTGATGATAGGATTGATTGCACATCGACCTCATGATAGGCGAGGATTGATGATAGGAGTGATTATCCTAATTGATTGATTTGATTATCCTGATTGAACCTGATTTGATTAACTACACATTGCCTTGAATAACTGATAGTCTTGATTGAACATGACATTGTTTGATTGATAATCTTGATTGAACATGCTTTGATTAAGGAGATTCAGAGGTACTCCAATCTCAGGAATGTTTCTCGAAGACATGGAACATGGTTCATTGTTTGTCTATAGTAGATTTGGATATTATCACATGTTGTGGGTTGACCTCCTTATTAGATATCCCATAGTATCAGATCAACAGAGGTTTGCTGATGGCATTGGCAGAGAGGTGGAATAGTGACCACAACACCTTCCACTTAGCCATGGGAGAGATGACAATGACTCTAGAGGATGTCTATCGTATTCTACGGATCCCAGTGATGGGAGAGATAGTGGTGTATGATAAGATAAAGGAGGGTGGGACAACTACATTGTGAAGGTTATGCCAAGATGATCATGTTATAGGCCAATGGATTCCTTGGATAGAGATGGTTAGCAGATATGATCCTTTGCCATGTGTGCTTTCCGGATTCATTGGTGGATTCCTTTGTCCTGATTGTAGGTCAAAGGGATTTTTAGTAGGTTGAGGTTGTGTGTTATCGCTGATGACACATGGTACTAGGTATGCATGGTGCTCATGCATGTTAGCCCACCTATACTGATATTTGCATGAGGTTGTTTATTACGGGGCAACAAGCCTGTCATGTAGCATCACATTACTACAGAAATGTGCATGGGAGCATATAAACATCACTCGGCCCATGAGAGAGAGACATCGGCCACCAGGGAGACCCTATGTTCTCTGTTACAATGGTCCACATGTCCAACATAAGTTGGGAAAGGTTTCCTATTGGAGGCGTGCTTTGGATGATTTGGAGACTGTCACATGGCACACATACTTGGATTGTGAGTAGTGGCCAAAGGATTAGCTGGAGATGCTATATATGTTGTTATCTCGCTATCTGATTGGGCAGACACATGTGCTTGAGGGATACCTGTATCTATGAGTATGTTGATAGTTTGGATGGGTTCACGGGATGCCCCTGGGAGTTTCCCATTATGCACGACGATGACATGATATTTTAGAGTGGAGCCCCTGTGTATCATATGAGGAAGCTTGTACAAAGTACTATACCTTGACACCAAGTGTATGGGATTATGTTCCATATATTATAGATGTCAGGATGATAGAGAATTATTTAGATTTCTTCCACATGCATCCCTTTTCTATATTTACTCATCTAGAGGAGCCAGTATTACTAGTTGATGGAGAGGGAGGAGATGACGAGGGTGGTGATGATGGCAGGGAGGGTGTTTGCAGAGGTGATGATGGTGGTGTAGAGGGTGGTTGCAGAGGTGATGGTGGTGCAGAGGGTGGTGGGGAGAGTGATGATGGTGCAGTGGGTGGTGGGGAGAGTGATGATGTTGCAGATGACAGTCATCCATTTGATTTTGTAGTTCTGAGGTGCAGGAGGAGTGTTACCATAGCTCAGGCAGTGCTTCCCAGGATTCAGATTGGGATACCCTCTCATCAGTAGTCATCACAGATAGTGGCTTTGCAGGCAAAGGTTCAGTCATTTCAGAGCAAGATAGCACAGGCTCAAGCAAAAATTGTGTCCCTTCAGGATGAGTTAGTGTAGTGTTAGGCACAAATTGATATTTTGACGACTGATAGAGGGATAGATAGGCAGTAGATATAGTAGTTGCAGGCACAAATGATCATACTTACTTCAGAGAGGGATGCCTTTAGACACTGGATAGAGCAGGTTGAGGCCATTTCTAAGAGGATACAACATACAACACCATCTGTAGGTACATCATATTTCTTCAAAGAGATCTGACACATTTCTCAAGAGTTGCAATTTTATAGAGGTAAATATCATGAGTTGGTTCCTCTTGAGCGATGAGAGAGTTTTGTACAGTCTCGTTCTAGAAGATCTCATTCTCAGACTGTTAGCATGGGTGTCATGCAACCATTTCTTGGAGATAGGAGAGATCTAGGTGTAAGTCTGTCGAGTAGAGGAGGTACTATTTCCATGAGAGCAGCAGTGTCTGGTGGGAGCTTGACATAACATTTTGTGGTGTTCCTTGGACATTGTGTATACAACTTTTGTGAGATTGAGGATGTGTTTCCCATGATATAGTGTCCTTTTGTATTTTGATGCATATCATCCTTTTTATGGATATCCTTGTACATGTGGAAATTATGTCATTTTTGATGATATATGATATGCAACGGTGATTATGATCTAAATGTTGATATGCATTTGATTTCCCTATTATGATATGCAATGTTGTGAATTTATTTAATTTCTATGTGATGATAATGATTAGGCAATGTGATGAATGTATTTATGATTATGCAATGTGATGTGATGATTATGATTATGCAATGTGATGCAATTTAGATGATGTAATGCAAATGATTGAATGTGCATGACTTCAAATGTTCAAGGCCTTAAACTTGAATAAGTGAGTCTTTCCAACTTCCAAAAGTTGTGGGAAGACTACAGTAGATTGATCTTTTAAGCTTCATAACTCTGACATATTTCCCAACTTTCTTGGAAATCTGAAGAGACTCACTTATTTAAGCATAGTGGATGACATTATTTTGATGTTGGAAATGATATGCAATGTATGTCCTTTATTATTTTGTTTTTTATTTTCTGAGGAAAATATTATGATGGAATGTACAAATGTAAATGAGATGAGAATGTTTTCTAACATATTCCAATGATAATGCAACAAATGTGCAACTAAATGAGAATGAAGTGTTTTTGGTTAATTTCCAATGTACTCAATCCATTAATAATAGAGATGACACCATTGTGAAATTGTTTCAGCATTGAAAAACCCCATAAATACACATGCAATGCTAACATGAATGCAATCTAACTTAACTATGCAAATCTTGTATTCAAAAGTTGTCATTTATATTAACCAATTTTTTGTGCTTTTTATCATCATTGGGCCTTTAAAATGTTGAAAGTGAGTACAAGCATCGATGGCATAGTTTAGACCAAGATGAACTGAGTAATACTTTCATGATGTTTTAAAATTGCAAGTTAACACAAGCATCTAAGTATAATTAAACTGAGATGACTTGAGCATTTCTTGCATAAACAGACAAGAGTTAATCTTTTTACTATGCAAATTCAGAATGTCATCAGTGATACTTTGTAGTGCACGTCTCGCAAAAACTTGCATAGTAATAATGATAAACTCACAGACAATAGACAAATAAAAATCACACTCCTTCCTTGCTCCTCTAGTTCGATACATCATCGATGACGTGAGAGATATGATATCAAAAATAAAAGTAGAACAATTTGAACTTTCATGTTTAACATTATAAACCCTTGATTCAGAAAGATCACCATCCATTTCCAGTTTGTGTTTGTAATGCTAGTCCGACGACTGTTTTCCTGTTGGTTCAAGCTCAAAGTTTATTTGCCCCTAATGAGTGCAGGATATTTCTCCTAGTTCAGGGTGAGACACGACCATGATGACCAAGACCTAACCTAAAGACCTATCCTAGGGGCCTCAGGGGTTGATCAACAAATTAGCCTTGCCTACGTTATACATGTAGAGACCACATAGTTCGATTGATGACACGACCAAGATTTACAAGAAAAAAATATGAACATAGTGGACACCTAAAAGACTGACCTAAATGTCTTGGGGGACAATCAAAGATCACCCTTTCCTACGTTCAAAGCTCAGAGATGACGTAGTTCGAGTGAAGACTATGTTTTTTGACTTTTTGACTTTTTGACCTATTTTTGGATTTTGACATGTTTTGAATGTTTTTAGGATTTTGATATGTTTTGAATGTTTTTGGGATTTTGATATGTTTTGAATGTTGTTTAGATTTTTGATTTGTTTTGAATGTTTTTTGGATTTTGATATGTTTTGAATGTTGTTGGGATTTTTGATTTTCCAACCTTGAGAATGTACAATAATCCAATCTAATGTAGGACATGCCCCCAATGTAATGTGATAAGACAAACTGATTTTTAGAATGGGCTAAGTAATGCTAGGGGATACCATGATACAAACACTGGATCAAGCTATGATGCGAACATGGAAGTGTGACAAATGCAGAGATGAAAGCATGATGGATGAATAATGTAGAGCAAGTCATGTAGTCTCAGATAGATGGAGAGTGCTTATTTTACACAAGGCACCTATTTGCGAGATTTTCACCAAGGTACTTGCCCAAAGCACCACTGAAGTGGTTTTCACTAGAGGATGATCCTTTTTCTAAATTTTTTTGGATTTTTCATTTTTTGATTTTTTTTGTATTTTGCATTTTTTGATTTTTTTGGTATTTTTCCAGGACCTTTACCAATGCACTGGATGAGCTAGGTGTAAAACCTTTTGAGATGCAAGTTGTTGATGGGTTCGCCAAATAGATCCTCTTATGGTGTGGATAAATGATATGCTCCTGACCCAAAGACTAATACTATAACAAAGGGACCCAGCCAATTAGGTTCAAATTTTCCCTTCTTCTCTCACTCTTGTTGATTACAGGGATTTTCTTTTAAGACTAAGTCGCCCACTTGAAATGCTCTAGGTATTACTCTGTGATTGTAGCTCCTAGATATCCTTTATTGATAAGCTTTTAGGTGATCAACTACATGATGTCAATGTTCATCCATCAATTCTAATTCTTGTAGCTTAGATACTATATAATCCTCGTCAAAAATCATCCCTTTAAGTGACACACACAGGGATGGTATCTCAAAATCAATAGGTAGAATAGATTCTGATCCATAGACAAGAAAATAGGTTATTGCTCCTATTGGGGTATGGATACTGGTTCTATAATCCCACAATGTCGAGTTTAGTTGAACATGCCAATCATGTCCAGCTTCATTGACAATTTTCTTCAAAATCTTTGGGATAGTCTTGTTTGAGGCCTTTGCTTGGCTATTCCCTTGGGGATAGTAAGGTGTATAAAACTGATGTTGGATATGGAATCTTTCATAGAGCTATTGAAAATCTTGATTCTTAAAGGGTCGTCCATTGTCTGTAATGACAGATTGAGGAACACCATACCGATAGACGAGATAATTCAAGATGAATGATGAGATTTGTTTCCTGGTGATGGTGATTAGAGGAACAACTTCAATTCTCTTGGTGAAGTATTTTGTGGCTGTGATTATAAAATTATGTCCATTGGAGGAAGAGGGGTGAATCTTACCTACAAGGTCCAATCCCCACTGACAAAAAGGCCATGTAGCTGTGAAAGGATGCAACTCTTGTGCCAGTGCATGTATCAATTTTCCATGAATTTGAAATTTGGAACACCTTTTGACATATTGAAATGACTCTTTCTCCATATTCAGCCAGTAATACCCCAATCATAATAATTTATTAGCTAAGGTTAAGCCACTTGAATGTGTGCCACAGATACCTTCGTGAACCTCTTGTAAAGTGGTTTCAACTTCATTACATTCTAGACACTAAAGAAGACTACCATCCAAACCTCATCTATCAAGCACATAAGCTATTAGGGTGTGGTGAGCCGCTTGTTGAATGAAGTTTCATTTTTGGTTTCAAGATAAGTTAATTGGAAGGGTATTGTTTTGGAAGTAGGTATGGATCTCTCCATATAGGGAAATGTGAGGGTCGACAATATGGCATATCACTTGGGATTCTGGATCTTCATAGGTTGGGTTGGATACTTGTTCTACCATGAATTCATAACGTCTTCATTGTTTAGATATCTGCAAGAGAGAAGCAATGGTGGCCATTGCATTTGTAGCTTTGTTTTCTATTCTGGGAACTTGTACAAACTTGATCTCAATAAAGCACTTTTTGAAATCATCCACCATCCTCTTGTAGGGCAACAACTTGTCATCCTTTGTTTGATAATCACCGTTGACTTGGTTGATGACCAGTTGTGAATCACGATAAACTAGCAATTCTGTGATTTTCCATTCAACAACTATCTTGATTCCAATGATCAACGCTTCATATTCAGCTATGTTGCTGGTGTAGGGGAACATTAATCTGTAGGATTTAGGAATTGTGTATCGTTGTGGCAAGACAAACAAGATTCCTGCACCTGATCCATGTTGTGTATAAGATCCATCAAAGTATAGCAGCCACTGTTGTGTAGATATGGTTAGGATATCATTATCATGGAATTCAATGTTCATTGGATTGTTATTTGACAATGGTGCTTCAACTAGTTGATCTACTATGGCTTGACCTTTAATTACTTTCCTATCTACGTACTGGACGTTGAACTCATTCAATATCATGACCCACTTGGCTAACCTCCCTATTAAAGCAGCTTTGCTAAGTAAGTACTTTAATGGGTCAATTTTGGCAATGAATTTGATGGTGTGAGTCAGCATGTAGTACCTCAATTGTTTTGTAGAAAATACAACCGCTAAGCAGGATTTCTCAATAAAGGTGTAATTGATCTCATAACCATTTAAGGTCCTATTGATATAATAGATGGCTCGCTCCTTTCCTGTAGAATCTCCCTGTGCTAATAAGGCTCCCAAAGATATCTTGGTTGTTGCAATGTATAGTAATAATGGTTTTCCCTTGACTAGTGATATCAACACAGGCAGTGTCATCAAGTACTACTTTAGTTCACTGAAGGAAGCTTCACATTTGTCATCCCACTTGAAAGAGAAATTCTTGTGTAATAAGTGGTTGAAAGGATGAGTTTTATCAGCTAGTTGTGCAATGAATCTTCTGATGGACTAGAACCTTCCTTGTAATGATCTTATTTAACTAATGTTTTTAGGAGGAGGCATTTGTTGAAAAACAAGGTGAAGAAAGCTTGCAATATGAACTTAAATGTGTGAATGCAAATCTGAAATATGTAGATTAACCTTAGCCTTAGTGTGAAGAAAGAATAAGAGAGAGAGATAGAACAATATAACACATGCAACAACAGATTTACGTGGAGAAACCCCAAAGGGAAAAAACTCCACCACCAAAAGAGAGGCAAGTATATTACTGATAATCTTCAATATTACATGCAGCAATAGACTTCTCTTATCATTCCCTGTAAATCCAGCAGCACCCTGTTACCCTGCAAAACTGAATTCTTAATAACACTAGCTCAAGGCCCCAATTTATAGAGATTTGTGAGGATGAAAACCACCATGGTTTCACCAAACAATAGGCAGCAATACCACCTAGAAAAACCCACGCCTCCCTCCTTGAAATGGTCAAAAATACCAAAAATAGCCTCTTACAGATGCTCTTATAGCTGTCATAAGGCATCTTTTATGCATGGGCGCCTGGGGTCTAAAAATAGCATATTCTGTCATAGGGAATCTGTCATACTGTCATAGCATCTTATGACAACTTGCATGCATGTCATAGATGCTCTTACAACACCCTATTTTGACCCACAACCTTATTTTAGAAGATTCCAAGGTGGGACACCTAGCTAATTTGTCCTTTTCCATAAGGATAAACGGTAACGGTAACACTGCATTTACATAGTCTCTTTCACCACTGTTGGTCAAACAGTTTCACCTCTTATGGGTAAATGTACAAAACACTTTAGGAGAATAATAAAAATAAAGGATTTACAAGGTTGATGACACCTAAATCCTAACATTCTCCCACTTGACATCATACATTGTAAATTACACCCATAGAGATACAATTACATAGAATTAAGTATAGTGATCAAGGCCCATGGCCTTTCTGCACCAAGAGAACTTTTCCGTGGTGATTGGCTTCATAAGAGAATTTACAACATTATCCAAAGTGTCAAATTTTTCAATCAAGACTTGTCCATTCTCAACCATTTCTCACACAAAGTGATACTGAACATCAACATGCTTAGTACGAGCATGATACATAGGATTTTTAGCCAAACATATGGCACTCTGACTATCACATCCGATCCTCACTATCCTGCAATCAAAACCAATACCATTACCAAGTCTCTGTAACCAAAATGCCTACTTAGAGGCATGTGTAGCAGCCATATACTCTGCTTCAGTGGTAGACAAAGCAATTGTAGGTTGTCTTTTACTCATCCAACTCACTGTTCCTCCAAACAAAGTAAACACATAGCCACTAGTGGACCTTCAACTATCCAAGTCACTGCCCAATCTACATCAACAAAACCCTGTATGTCCAATGACTTATCAACATTGTCAGTACCATGATAAACCAAACAGTAATCAGAAGTGCCTTGCAAATATCTGAATACCCTTTTGACAAAAGTCCAATGTTCTTTACCAGGGTTAGACATAAACCTGCTTAGAACTCCCACTGCTTGGGCTATATCTAGTCTAGTACAAACCATTGCATACATTAAACTACCGACAGCACTAGCATAAGGAACTTTAGACATTTCATCAATATCATCATCCAATTTAGGACACATGTCTAAACTCAACTTAGTACCAATAGGAAATGGAATATTTACTGGTTTACAGTCCCGCATCTTAAACCTTTGCAAAATAGTGTTAACATACTTGCTCTGACTTAACCAAAGCTTTCTGTGAATCCGATCCCTAATGATTTCCATCCCAAGAATATATTTAGCAGCCCCTAAATCTTTCATATCAAATGTGCTAGAAAGCTGAGTTTTAAGTTCCCTAATCATTGCCTTATTGTTACCAATGAACAACATATCATCCACATATAAGACAATAATCAGTATCTGATCATCAATAACTTTAAAATAAACACAGTGATCCTCATCACTTCTAACAAAACCCATATTTAATGCAAATGCATCAAACTTCTGGTACCACATCCTAGGTGACTGTTTCAAACCATATAAAGACCTCTTTAACCTGCAAACCAAGTGTTCTTTTCCTTTCACAACAAAACCGTTTGGCTGTTGCATATAAATTTCTTCCTCTAGATCCCCATGCAAGAAAGCAGTTTTAACATCCATTTGTTCTATTTCTAAATCATAAGCAGCAGCAATGGATAAAATGAATCTAATAGAGGTTAACTTAGCAACAAGAGAGAATATTTCACCAAAATCAACTCCCTCTCTTTGGGAGTAGCCCTTGGCCACTAATCTGGCCTTGTACCGTTCCAACTTTCCATCTGCACCAAACTTCTTTTTATATATCCACTTACAACCAATGGCCTTTCTTCCTTTGGGCAAACTAACAAGATCCCAGGTGTCACAGTTTTTCAAAGACATCATCTCATCATGCATGGCCTGCATCGAAGACTCACATTCCTCTGAAGAGAGAGCCTCCCTGAAAGATCTAGGTTCATCATCAGTACATAACAAAGCAAATTTACAACGAAAATCAGGTGGGCTATACCTGTCAACTGGATTTCGTTGTCTTGTGGATCTTCTCAAAGGTGGAGTAAGAGGTTCCTCCTCATGTTCATCCTCATTGTTTTCAACTTCTTCTGTTACAACGGATTCGTCAGAACTCTCTTCTTCTTCTCCATCTTCTTGTCCATCTCTTTGTTCTTCCACATGTGCATCTTCTTGCTTAGTTTCAAAATGCACTATTTTTGACTTTTCCTTTGGTTGCACATCTTTAGAGTTAGCTCTAAATTCCCTGAAAATAACATCTCTAGAAAATATCATCTTTCGTGTTAGTGGATTCCAAAGTTTATAACCTTTAACATTTTCACCATAACCTACAAAGATGCATTTCTGAGATTTGGGATCCAATTTAGACCGCTTCTCTTGAGGCACATGAACAAAAGCCTCACAACCAAAGACCCTTAAATGTGAAACTGAAGGCTTTTTACCCAACCACATTTCATAAGGAGTTTTATCAACAAGAGCTTTACAAGGAGATCTATTAATTAAATAACAAGCAGTACCAACAGCCTCTGCCCAAAAGCATTTGTCTAACTTAGCACTACTTAACATGCTCCTAGCTCTTTCCATTAATGTACGGTTCATTCTTTCTGCTACCCCATTTTGTTGGGGTGTGTAAGGTGTAGTCTTTTGCCTAACAATTCCTGCATGTTTGCAAAACTCATCAAATTCCTTAGAACAATATTCACCCCCATTGTCAGATCTCAATAATTTTATCTTATAATCTATTTGCTTTTCAACCAATGCCTTAAATTCCTTAAATTTGGTGAAAACTTCAGATTTTGAATGCATAAAATAAATCCAAGTATATCTTGAGTAATCATCAATGAAGGAAACATAATAACGAGATCTACCCAAAGAATCTGTATCCATTGGACCACAAACATCCGAATGAATAAGTTCTAACAATCCATTAGCTTTATTAGTTCCTTTAGGAAATGATGACCTATTTTGTTTACCAAACACACAATCCTCACAGAAATCATTTTTACCAACAAAATAATCAGAAATACCGTCTACTAGTTTCTTATCAAGTATGGTCCTAAGACCTTTTTCACCAATGTGACCCAATCTATGGTGCCACAACATACATGCATTTTCAGCACTAGTTACAAAAGAGGAGTTACAAAAAGTAGAGGCATGTAGCGTAAATAAATTCCCTGTCCGAGATCCTTTAGCAACCACCAAACTTCCCCTTACCATCCTGCAACCAGACTTGTCAAATGTCACATGCATCCCAAAATCATTCAACTTGGAAACTGAAATTAAACTTTTTGTAAGTCCTGGAATATGTAAAACATCATCAAGGGTTTTAACCCTCCCATCACTGAAACACAATTTTACCTTTCCTTTACCAATAACCTTTTGTGAGCTATTATCACCCATGAAGACCTCTCCTCCATCATATTCTTTGTATGTAGAAAACCACTCCTTATGAGGAGTCATATGGAAGGAAGCACCTGAATCAATAAGCCAAGCATCATTACAAACTGTGTTAGCTGAAATAATCAAAGCATCAGAATCACCGTTATCAGAGGACTTTTCCATGGAGGAATCTGCATTCTTTTTCTTGTTTCTACATTCCTTCTTCACATGTCCCCATTTACCACAGTTCCAACACTTCACTCTGCTCTTTCCAGGGGTCTTAGATCGTCCTTTAGACTTATCCTTCTTCTTATCCCCTTTAGGCTCTTTCTCCTTGGGCCTACCTCGCACATGCAAGGCATCTTGGAAGCCACTGTGCATGGTCTTTCTCTTCATCTCCTTTGAAAGAAGTATGGGAATAATAGTATCCAACTTAGGTTCTGCACCACCACTTGTTATAGCAATAACTAAATTTTCCCAAGATTCTGGCAAAGAGCAAATCAATAAAATGCATTTATCCTCATCTTCTATTTTAACATCAATAGATGCAAGCTGACTTATAATCAAATTAAAAGCATTCAAATTTTCAGCAATAGATTCACCATCCTTCATCTTTAATGAATACAAACATCTTTTGAGATACAACTTGTTAGACAAACTCTTAGTTTGGTAGATTTCACCTATCTTCCTCCAAAGCTTGTATGCTGTGTCTTCTGAAGAGACATTCAGGAGGACAGAATCTGTGAGACACAACCGAATAGTCCCTCGAGCCTTCTTGTCTAACTTATTCCAATCTTCATCTGACAAGGTTGAAGTAGATGGCTTCTTTTCAACTGAAACTGGTAACCACTGATCTCTTTCCTCAAGAAGGTCCTCCACTTTCAACTTCCACATCTCGTAACCAGTTCCATTGAACTTCTCAATATCTAGATGAGAGGTGGAGGCCATGGTATGCAATCTTTCACAAATCTGCAAAACCCACAACACAAAAGCTCCCACTGCAGCAAAAAACCTTCAACACTCTAAAAGGAAAGCGTCCCTTCCTTAACAGAACCATTAGCTCTGATACCAAATGTTGAAAAACAAGGTGAAGAAAGCTTGCAATATGAACTTAAATGTGTGAATGCAAATCTAAAATATGTAGATTAACCTTAGCCTTAGTGTGAAGAAAGAATGAGAGAGAGAGAGATAGAACAATATAACACATGCAACAACAGATTTACGTGGAGAAACCCCGAAGGGAAAAAACTCCACCACCGAAAGAGAGGCAAGTATATTACTAATAATCTTCAATATTACATGCAGCAATAGACTTCTCTTATCATTCCCTGTAAATCCAGCAGCACCCTGTTACCCTGCAAAACTGAATTCTTAATAACACTAGCTCAAGGCCCCAATTTATAGAGATTTGTGAGGATGAAAACCACCATGGTTTCACCAAACAATAGGCAGCAATACCACCTAGAAAAACCCACGCCTCCCTCCTTGAAATGGTCAAAAATACCAAAAATAGCCTCTTACAGATGCTCTTACAGCTGTCATAAGGCATCTTTTATGCATGGGCCTGGGGTCTAAAAATAGCATATTCTGTCATAGGGAATCTGTCATACTGTCATAGCATCTTATGACAACTTGCATGCATGTCATAGATGCTCTTACAACACCCTATTTTGACCCACAACCTTATTTTAGAAGATTCCAAGGTGGGACGCCTAGCTAATTTGTCCTTTTCCATAAGGATAAATGGTAACGGTAACACTGCATTTACATAGTCTCTTTCACCACTGTTGGTCAAACAGTTTCACCTCTTATGGGTAAATGTACAAAACACTTTAGGAGAATAATAAAAATAAAGGATTTACAAGGTTGATGACACCTAAATCCTAATAGCATTTCCATGATGGCTTTGACCTTTGCAAGATCCACCTCAATGCCTTTAACTAAGACAATGTATCCCAAAAGTTTAGCTGATGTTACACCAAACACACATTTCTTGGGATTTAACCTCACCTTGAATTTCTCCAATCTTGTGAAGATTTTTTCTAGAATCTCTAAGTGTCCTTCTCTAGTGTAGGATTTTCCAACATATCATCTACATAGTCTTCCATAAAGGTATGCATCATGTCATGGAAGATGGTAGTCATAACTCTCTAATATGTAGCTCCATCATTTTTGAACCTAAAAGGCATCACATTCCAGCAAAAAGTGCCCCAAGGACATGTGAAGGTCATTTTATCTTGATCTTCAGGTGCTATATTTATTTGGTTGTATCCTGAAAAACCATCCATAAGTGATAACATTCCATGCTCAGCAGTCAAGTCTACAATCAGATCAATGTTTGGTAGAGGAAAATCATCTTTAGGATAGGCTTTGTTAAGATCTCTGAAGTTCGTGCATATCCTAATGCCCTTATCTATTTTGGATACTAGAACAATGTTTGATATCCACTCGACATAGTCAATAGATCTTATAAATCCTGGATCTAATAGCTTTTTCAACTTAGATTTCACTAGAAGAGTGATATGGGGATGCATTTTTCTCAGTTTTTGCTTTACCGATTTTATGCCAAGTGGTAATGATAAATGATGCATAATGAGTTTTGGATCTATGTCTAGTATGTCAGCATATGACCAAGCAAATTTTATTTTCCTCTCCTCAAAGAATTTGGTGAAATGAGGTTTATCCTCTTCTGTCATGGATTCTGCTAAACGTAGGGTCTTCACTATTTCGACTATACCAACATTGATGGATTATGTAGATTCTATTAGTAGTGAAGATCTCTCTTGATAGTGTTCTGGGAGAGTGTCAAACCTTCCATCTCTTGGTGCCTTAGGGAGGTTTTCACCTTGAGATATGCTCTTTGTTTTTACTTTTTACTAATTTAATAGTGCCATCATATGGTTTTCACTGTTAGACTCATTTCTTATATTTTTCATTTTGCAGTTGAAAGGTTTGACACTCCCTTCATTAGGAGCTTCATTCTCAGATTCAATGGTAGAACATGTGTCAGGATTATCGGAACATAGGAAGTTCATGAGGGAATCATCATTTGAAAAGGTGGGTATGTCAAGTGGATCATTTTGATCCCAATCAATTAGTTCAGGATGCATTAAGGACAAGGAATCATTAGATTGGCATAAGGTGTAAGCATCAGGATAACCATGTTGTCAAATTTTCCAATGAGGTCTAGGATGTTACTCTCTTCCAACATGTCTATCTCACTCGAAGAATGATCATCTTCACTTGAGTCAATGACATACTGTGATCCATATTCAAGGGGTCTAGAACCAGAGCTTTGTCCTTTCATACATATTGGTGTATACTTTTGGATTACATCGATCTCTTTATCATGGCAAGATTCCTCAAAGAGGGAGTCCCATTCATATTCATTTGAATCTATTTCATGATCCTCACTAGCCTGTAGCTATAAGATTCTTTTGACAACTCTTTGAGTAGCTTCCTCTTTTGAGTCTTCCCTATATCCTTGTCCTGTTTTGTCTATGGGATTCATTATGATGAGCTATATTGGTTCACTAATGCCTTCTTTTCTTTTTCCCAAAGGACCATTTCCCTCATATCCCATTTTTTTCAGGATTGCTTGACCTTTGCCATACTTATCTGTGCATATATTGGACACTGATACCTGTGAAGGTTCTTCATCTTTGTATAACTAGTTTAGGACATCACTATCTTCTGATTCCTCCACCTGAGTGCTTTGTTTTATAAACTTCCCATCAAAGAGTGTGATGGGTTGTAAAGATTGTTGTCTTGAGGTGGATGGTTGTTCATGTGACTTAGGAGAGGATGAAATTTGTGATAAGTATGAAGATTGCTCAAATGAGTATTCCCCCATGCCCTTGTCTTTTATTTGGATCTTTTCCATCTGTTTTGTTTAGGCATCAAGCTGACTTCCATTGTTTCATGAAATAGAGTCAACCGCCCCTTTGTCTTTTGATTGAGCCCTTTCCTCATACTGTCTTGACGAAGAACCCACTAAAATTTCTTTGTTTGATGGATCAAAATTGATGACTTCTCTATTATGTGGTACAAATGTATCTTGACTTGTTCTGAGTGCATTGTAATATTGGGGATTATTAGAATCTGCAGGAATGGTGACTTGTCCATTAAAAGGAAATTTCAGGGACTAATGATAGATTAATGGTACCGCTTGCATTTCATGAATCCATGGTTGTCCCAAGAGTATGCTATATGTCAATTCCTTGTCTAACACCTAACACACTATGTCTTTGATGATTGGTCCCACTTGAATGGGTAAAATGATAAATCCTTGGGAGGATCTCTCTTCATCATCATATGCTTTTATGGTGATTTTCCTTCTAGGATCAATAGAATTTTTAGAATATCCTAATGCACGAACAAGCTTGAGAGTGTAGATATTTACACCTGCTCCTCCATCTATAAGGACATGTTTGACATGATGTTTATGGATTAGGACTTCAATGTGGAGAGAAGCATTATGTGGATGGGTGGTGGATGCATTGTCACATTCAGAGAATGATAAGCAATGAGGTGCAATCAAATGTCCCACCATAGCTTGAAATGTACAAACTTCCAGATTGTTTGGTACTATGGTGGCAACTAAGCTTGTTCTAGGATTTCTTTGTGTGCTAGTGAAATCTTCAGAAGTTCCAATATGGATATTTGAGCAGGTATCTTTTGTAATTGATCAATGATGTTATATTGAGTTACAAGAAAAATAGTCATTTTGGACATGGAAGGGGTAGCTCCTTTCAATGTTACCTTGGCTTGTCCTCTTGTAATCGCATTGATAGGTGTATTGTCTTGATCATTTATGATTTTGATGACATTAATTTGATTGTCATTCATGTCAATGTTAGTGCTCAAATTTCTAGGTACAAGGTCATTGATTTGATGTGAGATGGTGTCATCATTGTGCTAGGTTTCAGTAGTGGCATCCTTCCCTTGGCTTCCGATTTCACTATCTTGGATGGAATTCTCAACCATCTCAATATAATGAATGGTAGAATCATAAACATAGTTTATATTATTGCCTTTGGTATTTTATGTAGAGGATTCTCCCTTTTCATAATTGGGTAAAGGGTTCTTGAACACTCCCTAATCACTATTTGTTTGGGGTCCTTCAATGTGTACCTTTTTGTTATCAATGAGATCTTGGATTGTGTGTTTTAATTGCCAACAATATTTAGTCATATGACCCTTGTTTTGATGATAATCATAGTAATGGGCATCGTTCCACCAAAATGGTTTGACTTGTGGATCCCAATTTCGTGCTTCTAGCACTGTGATAAGCTTAGCCTCGGTAAGTTCCTTTAAGGAGGAATCTAAGGATTGTCCCAATGGTGTGAATTTTTGTCGATTGGAAAGTTTTGGAAATGGTGTCGCTTTAGTCCCCAGATTATTTTGATTGTTGTTTTGGCTATCATTTGGAGTGTTGGGAGGATTGTTGGTCTGATTAGTCTTGGTGGCAGTTGCTATTAGGTTGAAAACTAGTTTTGTATTTTGATTTTTATCTATGACCTCATTATTACCCACATTCTTGTTTCGTTGCCAAAATTTAAGTTTTTCCCCACCATTGTAGTTGTTAGAGGAAGTGGATGAGTTGTTTTCATTGTATACTTAATGACCCCTCTTTTGACTAAGGCTTCTTCAATTTTAATTCCATTTTCAATCAATTTTTCGAAGGTAGGGGGACATTGTAATTCCAATCTATAACTCATCTCATTGTTTAGGTTGTCAATGAAAATTTCTATCTTTTCCTTTTTGGGCACAGGATGAGAATACCTTGCAAAGAATCTCCTCCATTTTTGCAAGAAAATGAGGAAGGACTCACCCTTTTCCTGTTTCAATTTGCAAAGGTCTTTCATGGTGATATCATGTTAGATATTGTAAGAGTATTGAGTGAGAAATATATTGACCAACTCTTCAAATGTGTTGATGGGGGGTGTACTCTTTGAAAACCATTCAAGGCATGTCCCTCCTAAACTTTGTGGAAACAATCTCATCAAATAAGTTTCCTCATGCACAAATTCTAGACTCATAGTTTGGAATTCCCTTACGTGATCTAATGGATCAGTTGTACCATTGTATTTATCATACTTTGGAAATTCACTATGTTTAGGGAAAGGAATTATGTTGATGGATTGATTAAAGGGATAAGGACAAATGTCCTTGATCAAGTATCATTTCAAAGTTCCCCTTTGCATATCTTGAACTTGTTGTTGAAGGTTTTTCATTTGGTGAGTTAAAGCAATCAATTGTTTTGTTTCCTTTTCAGGCTTTTGGGGAGGTGCTTTTAAGATGTTGGTATCAAAATCAGGGGGGAGTTTAACTCCTTGATTGGCTAACATTAATAGGTATTTTTCCCCATCTCTTTCAAAAATATTTTCCAAAAACTTATGGAAGTTGGGGTCTTTTTCTGCTTGTCGGATATCCTCATTATTTATTTCTTCCCCTTGAGTGTTGTTGAGTCTAGGAATAGGGATTTCTTCTGCATCGGCCATGTTGCTAGGGATCCCAATATTCTGAGGTTCAATGTCAAGAATTTCAATGTCGAGAGTTTCGATATCGAAAGTTTCACTACTCGGACTTCCTATGTTTTATGTTTCAAAGTTGGGTGTTCCAAATTCCTTGCCCTTGAGTCTTCTCTTTTGTGATCTCATTTGGATGGGCATACAAGTGTTATGATTTAGACTAAGCTTTGATCTAAGTTTGAAATAGTGCTAAGCATTACAACTAAGTCAAATAGAATGACAAATTCTATTGATTAAACTAAGTTTGATTTGATTGCCTGACATAGTTTCGTGATTAAAGGATGACAAATCCCGATGATGAAACTAGGTTTGTACAAACAAAGATGTGATAGATATTGATGATTAGGCACCTTGAAATGTTTAGATCTAGGTTTAGTTTGAAAAGTTCCACTTGTATAGGTCTGTTTCGACACGTTTAGACTTCTAAGGTATCTAAGGAATGATCTTGGACTTAGAGTTTTGACTCAAGAGGTGTAATTAAGGTACTCAAAATGTTGGAAAAGTCTTAGATTTTGACAATAGTACATCATGTATAACTCTAGATTGTTTTTACAAGCTTTCTTGAAAAAATTGAAGGTTAACCTTTCTCTAAAGTCGTAGAGCATAGACAAATGTTTTTGATGTTGTTTTTGACTGAGAGGTTTGATTTTTGGTTTTGAATCTTGATCTTTCATGAAATCATTATGTAAACCACATATTTTGACTCTGTTTTGCCTAAGGAAAGGTTGAACACTACTGAAAGGACTGATTTTTTGAAGATGGATGGACCTAAGTTATTGACTTATCTACCTCAATAAATGTAGTTCTGAATCAAGGTTTTCACTTTCAAAATGTATATTTTTTTATGGTGTTTTGTTTGAGTTTCATTTTGAAGACACATAAAGTAGAATATACATTCCTAAGGTTGTGTAAGATGGTATTCTTTTAGATTCCACATGGTTTTTACCCCAACCGCGCTATCTTTAGCGGATGAATTCAAAAGCTTGGCTGAATGGGCTCCCCCTTACAATGCACTCTCTTCTCAAGCCAACCAAGCTTCCAGTCCCCATGAAACTCCCATGGCGAACTAATCACCTCAACTAAAAATTGTGAGAATGTGGATGCCTTGGCAATGAACGTTGCTACACCAAAGAATAGATAAAGGATTTTGGAAAATCTACAACAAGGGTTTTAATTTGGACATTTTGTTCATAGGGAGTGACCCATGCGGTGAGAGTCCCTTTTGATCCATCTCGTCGGAGTCACCCATGTGATACTTGAACGTTCCCCAAGTATTCACATTTATATCCCGGTTGGAAGTCGCTTGGCTTTAGCGTGCTATCGGTTGGGTCATTCCCTTGGGTGATTACTTTTTCCCACAAGGTAGGCCCTCTAGGATAAACAAAAGCAAGTAAGTATACCCATAGTTTGATCGATCTTTTTTTCACATGAATAAAGAGAGAAATCATGCCATATACTCCACTTACACTCGCACATAAACAAGAATGGGTCGAGATTTTTGGATCACCCAGTTAAAGGGAGAGCATATGCCTACCATCCATCACATACAAAAGATATGGTGTTCATTAACCCATTAATTAAGCTATGTTCCTAACTTAACCAAAAGGAAACATGATATTTGTTAACCTTTTAATTAAGATACGTTCCTATCTTAACCAAAAGGAAACAAGTGAATAATGTCCAACCCCTGTAATATGTTAGTAGTTTATGTTTTGAGTCTTTGACAATGAATTTTGGGAAAACCTGCAAATGCACAACATAGAATGTGAGTTTTTGATTTGGTGACAAACTGCAAGAGGTGCTAGAACAAAGACAAGAGGTGCCAAAATAGAGACAAGAGGCGCCAAAATAGAGACAGAAAGCTCAAAAATAGAGTTAGACAAGCCAAAAATCCCTAAAATAGTTTGCAAGAGGTGCCAAAACTCTAGAAACAATGTAGAAGGGTCTCAAAACAGGTGAAAATGGTCTCGAAACAAGTTGCAAGAGGCGCCAAAACTCAAGCAAGAGGTGCCAAAACTCTAAAAGTGGCCCAGAATGGTCCCAAAATAGGTGAAAACAATCTTTGAACAACTTGCAAGAAGTGCCAAAACTCAAGCAAGAGGTGCCAAAATAGGTGCAAGAGGTGCCAAAACTCTAAAAGTGGCCTAGAATGGTTCCAGAACAGGTGAAAACGGTCTCAGAACAACTTGCAAGAGGCACCAAAACTCAAGCGAGAGGTGCCAAAATAGAGACAAGAGGCGCCAAAACTTTAGAAACAACCCATAATTGCCTCAAAATAGGTGCAAAAGGCTCTCAAGTCTCCAATTTGAACCTGCAATCATGAAATTTGCAAAAAAGTTAGAAACAAGTGAGGCAAAGGCCCCATGGTGGGTGCCATTTTGTGTGTGTGTCGAATGTGGAGTGATCTAATGTCAACACAAACCTTAATGAAATGGTTTACATTCAAAGTTTGAAGCAAGTAAAACTACTCTATTCGTAATATAATAAAACCTTTCAAATACATATCATTGTCCTCTATTTCTCAGGATTTATTAAACCATTTGACCCTTATATTTCTATGGGCACAAAGGTTGTTAAAATGACTACCTAGAAAATGAGATTTGATGCTTAATATGCAAGGTAAGATGATTCCTACATGCAAATGTGTTCTAGAAGAATTAGTGGTATGCTTCTAAATGAAACAAGACGATGGAAATGATGATGAATACGATGATAAATGAAGGATGATGTTGATGATGAATGAACAAGTAGAGATGAGTGAGATGATATGAAAATATAATGAACTATCCATGATTATGCATACGATCAAATGCAAACATAAAACAAACTAACCTAAAATGTAGCAATGATGCAATGGGGATAATAAAATGTAACTATGAAGTAATTAATTAATCTAAGATGAGAATGAAAAGTGACACATGATATGAAAACTAAGTATAAGACTCCATGAAAGCTCCAAGCTCCTAAGATAAACCTGCATAGTAACTTTACTCAAATTTTGGATGATAAATGCAAAGGCAAGATGGTGTATTTATAGGGTTTCTCAAGCATTTTGTGAGGTGGCACCTATCAACGGTCTAGATTCGAAGGAGGAGATGAAAGGAATCAAGATGTTGTTCCCTTGACCAAGGACAACATGCCATGTGTGTGGAGAGAATCCCTTGACCAATTGGAAACATGCCAAATGTATGGGATTCCCAAGTGTGTGAAACAAAGACCCATGTGCTCCAAATTTGTTGGAAGTGTGGGGGAATAAAGCCATTTGCTTTTTCTCATTTGTGGAATTTGTGTGAGGATAATTCTAATTAATAATTAGGCTTATTTATTTTCATGTGACCTTTATGAGGTGGCACAAAAAAAGTTGTAGAAATGTGCTCTAATTCTTAATCAAGATTAAGGAAGGTTATTTAAATAAACACGTTTAGGGTATTTTGTTTATTTAATTATTTAGAAGAATGTGATTTTGGAGAATTAAAAGGAAAGTGAACAATATAAAAAAAGTAAGACCTTATTTATATGTATTTGAAGTATTAATCAAATAGGTTGTATTTAATTAATTGAATATGATGACCGGTTTTAGGTGTATACACTTCTAACAATCAACAGAATAATATTAGAAGAGCAGAGTGAAAGCTTCATTTGTGGATTGGTGCAGACCAAAAAATTGGAGCTCTATTACATAGAATTAACAAAGTTGACATTTAGTCAATTTTCCATCACAACTAATTTTACCAAATCAAACCATATAACCAAAAAATCTTCCACAAACACTTCAAAACTTCTTGACATCAATGACAACACTACAACACATCATTATATACCTTTGTACTTATCCCTCATGCTCATGTTTCCAACAATATCATCAATGAAATTCTTCCAACAAACATATTTAAAGAAGGATAGAGAGAGAAATAAAGAGCTTTAAAAATCTACTTAACTCAAGAGAGAGAGAGGACCTATCTAAAGAAGGATAGAGAGAGAAATCTAAAGAGCTTTAAAAAGACTTAGCATGTTTGAAACTAGTATAAGAATGAAGCTTATGATTAAATAATACAAGTATGATTTAATTAATGTGAAAACCTCTGAAGGACCCTAATACACATTCAATTGAAAGAAATATAAATTAAAGTTTTTTGAAAATGATGTTCGGAAAATTAACCTAGTAAATAATAATATATGGTTAAGAACATGTTCAACTAGTAGTCAAAAATTGGTAACATATAACTTTCATGGTCCTTAATATGCAAACTTATGAAGTCCTAATAGACATGATTAAATATATTTTGAAACAAATGTATTTAAATTACAAGTTTAAATGACATGGAAACAAATATATTCTTAAACTAAATGTTTAAAACTAGAAATAACATCCTACTACATGCTAAAAACTTATATTGAATAGAATTTTTTTTTTTTGGAATAATATTAAAAATATGAAAGAAAATATGCATACCTTGTTTCTTTCTATGATATTTTTCCAAATTTATTTCATCCAACTATTATTCCCTTTCTTCTAAATAATTTCGTATAGTCTTATTTTGTCTTTTTTTTTGTCTCCCATTTTCTTCTTCAGGTAAAAGATGACTTGAAAAATATTCTACCAAAAATTTTCTTCTCCAAAATATGCCTTGATGGATAAAAATGTGATTTAATCTTGCAATGTTGATATGAAAAAATGAAAAAATAAGTTTATATTTATATGCATATGAAATTATTAAAAATAATAATAATAACTTGGTTAGGGTTGTGTCCCACTTTTTAGCATTATTGGACAACCAAAATCAATGTTTTTTAGCATTAAACATATTTTGTCAATTATACCAAATAAATTATCAACAATTTAAAGATGGTGAAAACTAGTTGTATTTTCTTTGTAGATTTAATTTATAAATTGTCTAGATTTAAAATGAAATCCCTATCATTTTGGGTTAGTTTTTAAATAAGTTTTTAATCATCATTTATTATTTTATTGTGGATGATATTTTATCATAAAACATAAATATTACTATGAATAAAATCTTTATAAGATTTCTTACAATTAGATCATTAACTGAAAATATTTAGTGTGTGTGTATATTATTTGGTAATTTTAAATTTAATTAATTATTATTATTATTTCAGGTGGCATTGAAAATATCTATCTAGACCTACATTTTATTGTAATATATTTATCTTTTCTTATTTATCACAACTGATTTTTTAAAATTGAAACAAGGACATCAATGTAGAGTAGAATACATTTTTTTAAAAAAATTTGATCTAATTTTCTATTTTTCCAAGTGTTTGGAATATAGGTCTTTATTTTTTGTAATAGACCTATTTGTAACATTAAAATTGCACACCTTTATAATTGGACCTATTGTCTTCTCAATCAACAATAAATCTTTCTCTTGGCTACACATGTTAGTGTATATATTATTGTATGCTATTATCATGTGCATGTGTATTTATAAATGGTGTTAAGCAGACTTAGGTATCCCAATTAGTGAGAGTTAGCTCACCACCTCTTGTAAGTTTTGAGGAAGTTTTAACTTGCCACTAGTCTCAATTAGTAGGATTCAACTACCTAGTCTTCTCCACTATTTTGGATGGCAGTTTTTTCCCTTTCTCCTATTTGTACATGTTAAGGAATAAGATTGTGAGAAGATGTTTCTAGAAGAACTAGAATTTTCTAGAAAAGTTACAAGATGTTTCTAGAAGAACTAGAATCTTCTAGAAGGGATATAACCTTCTAGAAACTAGAAGCTACTAGAAGTTGTTCAAGGAAAAAGAACATTCTAGTTTTAGAGATATCTAGAACATTAGAAGTTTCTAGATCATAGAGGCATCAAGTATAAATATGAGGTTGTCCATTGTGAACAACACTACTGTTGAGGTAAGTTGTTGGATTGTATGTAAGCAAGTTAGATCAATATAATTTCTTTCAACCATTTCACAATTGTTTTATGCTCTGTTTTTGCCTTGTTTGTTGTTATTTTATTATTTGGCCATGTTCTTACATAGTATCAGACCTAGAAATCTTCTAACAGGGTTAAGATATTGGTGGATTGATATTTGATCAACAAGATAATATTTGAAGTGGTTTGATTTATTTGTTTGAGGGTTGTTTTTTTTTTTCTAACATGGGCTCTACAAATGAAAGTTTGCATATCTTTGATGGAAGTGGATTTGCAGATTGGAAGATTACAATTAAGAATGATTTGAGAGAAAAGGCTCTATGGAGTATAGTGAATAAAGAGAATGGAGAACCTCAACATAAGAAAGAAAATGAGTTATTGAAATGCAAGTTGGAGCAAGCTAGAGTAATTATTGGTAAGGCCTTGAGTCCCAATCTTAATAGAAGGTTTGTTGATGTTGATAATCCAATAGAACTATGGGAAAATCTAGAAAAAGGTTATAAAGATGCAGATATTGCTAGTGTGTTCAACATAGAAGAGAAATCGGTGAACATAGGCCTAATTGATTTTGAAAAAATGGTTGATTACTTTAATGAGGTTACATATTTAAATTCCTAGTTGAAGAAAATAGGCATTGAATATGCAAATTTTTTTTCAGTTGATTACAATGGTTGAAAGTAAGCTTCCCCAACCTTACAAGGTATTTAAATTATCAAGGAAAAGGGTTATTCAGTTAAATCCTAATACCCCCCAACAAACTTTTGATCAATTTTGTAAGTCAGTTTTAGATGAAGAGGCTCAACTTATTAAAGAAGGTTATATTAACAAGAACCATGAATATGCAGCTAAGAGTAAATAATTTTCTAGATATGATGATGGAAAGAATAATTGGAAGGGATATAATAAATTTCAAAATAATGGTGGTTCTAACCAGTTTTCTAGAATTGAAGGTGTAGAAAAATAGCTGGAAAGAAAACCCATTATTTGTAGGTATTGTGGAGGTGAGAATCATATGGAAAAATTTTGTTTGAAGAAGAGGAATAGTGAAAGACAACAATACAAGCATAAACAAGAAAAAATTGAAGGACAAAAAGACAGATAAACAAAGCTTTGTAGCCATCTCCAGGCAAGTAAAATCAAGTGCAGAGGAAACTTCTAAACCCAAAAATACATCTAGAGTAAAGGGAGGATACTTTTCTTCAGATTATAATAAAGAATGGATTTTAGATTTAGGAGTATCTTTTCACATGACTAGAGATAGATTTTTATTTATTGATTTTCATGAAGGAAAGAATTCAGATCAAGAAATCACTATTAGCAATATCAATTCTATGAACAGGGATTGTATGTGTAACAAATGGTACTTTGCAAAATGTTTTACTAGTTGAAGGATTGGGGGTGAATCGTATTTCAATATATATAATTGCTCAAGTTGGATATGAGTTTGTTGTTACTACTGATCAAGTTATTATAAGAGATAGAAAAGACCCAAAAAGTGTTCTTGCTATTGGTAGAATTGACCATAAATAAAATCTTTAAGTTTTTTGGATTCATTGATGATGAATACACAATCTCCCATGCATTTTTTTCTCAAAGTGGTTATATGTCAAAATTGTGGCATGCTAGACTTGGAAATACAAATTATAGAAAATTACAAGACATGGTTAGAATGAATATGGTTAGAGGATTAACAAAGATTCCAATATTTGAAGGTGTATGTGAAGGATGTGTGTTAGGGAAACACCATCAAGATCCTTTTGACTTTGGAAGAGAATGGAAAGCAAGTCATCCACTACAACTCATTCATAGTGATTTATGTGAACCGAGATATCCTTCCAACTTAGGTGCTAGGTACCTTCTCACTTTTATTGATGATTATAGTAGACAAGTACGGGCTTATTTTCTTGAAAGGAAAAGTGAAGTATTTGAGGTATTTCAAAGGTTTAAGGCATTAGATGAAAACCAAAGTGGAAAAAGAATTAAGGGTGATCCCACAATAGTGGTTTACAATTTTTGGCCAAACTGGACACTAAAATTATTATTTTTAACTAAATCTTCACATTTGAGCACCTATAGCAGCTAAACCGTGAGGAATTTGAAGATGATGCAAACTAGAGTCTCGTCAAATTTTGTTTGTAGATTCTAATTATTTTTTTTGAAAATTTTTGGAATTAGGTTGCACTTCTTTTTCCATCTCCCACGAAAACTATTTTTTTCTTTAGAAAACAACATTTTTAAAAAGTGACACACACTGCATAACGCATAACCTTTTTTCCATGAAGGATAAAATTCTAATTCTTTCAAATTTCGATTTGTAACTTTGATATCTAGTGCTTCCACTTGGTTAGATAGTTTTTTATTAAATATTTTTTCTTTAATCAAGTTTCAAAGTCAAACCAATTACAATTCAGACATAGTGTGACTGTATAATGTGTAACTTTTTTTGTATCTATCGAAATACTTTTTTTTTTTGTTGGATCAAGGACTTCAATATCTGGTGCACTCATATTTTTCAATTTTTTTTTTGATAATCTACTATTTTTCCACGTGCAGAACAAAGACCTTCATTTTCAGTGAAAAACCTATGTTTAATCAAACTAAAAAAACAAATACATAATAAAAACAAAACATATTAAAATTATATTCGTTGAATAGCTCATTCTTAGGACTACCTGATACTAGTTGGGTTTGTGAAGTCTCCTCCATTTTCATCCTCAACCTAAGCTCTGAAGTGTAAAAATTTAGATTTTTTTTGTGTCTCAAGGGGGATGAGGGGTAAGGGGGTTCGCTTGAACCCTGGTTCGAGTGAACCACCCTCCCATAAGGGATTTTCTTTAGTTTTTGGGTGGGAAAGCATTAAAAGGGTTGGCTCAAACCTTGGTTCAAGCGTTAAGTGCAATTATGCAATTATGCATTTGAATCATTTTGTAAAAAATATGGTATTAAGGTACAAAGAACAGTTCCATATACCCCTCAACAAAATGGAGTAGCTGAACAGATGAATATAACTCTTTTAGAAATGACACTTTGTATGTTGCATTTTAAAAGTTTGCATGATAATTTTTGGGGATTGGATGTCTCTTGTGCTACACATATTGTGAATAGAATCCCCACCAAAGCCCTCACAAATGTCACTCCTGAATAAGAATGGAGTGGAAGAAAGCCTCACATTGGATATTTTAAGGTATTTGGGTGTATTGCTTGGGCTCACATCCCAAAAGAAAATAGGAAAAAGATAGAACCAAAAAGTCATAAGTGTTTATTTATGGGCTATAGTGAAGAGTCAAAGGCTTACATATTGTATGATTTGGAAACAAAAAAGATCTTTATTAGCAGAGATGTAAAGTTTGATGAACATTCATAGCTTGTAGCCACAAATGATTTCCACATTTAAGATATTTTACAAAGAAATGGAAACTCTATTAACAAGGATGATAAGAGCACTACTACTAATGAAGATGATATAACTAATAGTAGTGATGAAGAACTTTCGGTGAAACAAAAAACAAAGATTATTAAAGAGATATATAAACAAAGCCCAAAACTCCAAGGAAGGAATGGTAGTTCCCTCATGGAAAAAGTCTTACAAATAATTGACCCAATCTCATATGAGCAAGTTAGAGGGAAGAAAGAATGGGAGCAAGCCATGAAAGAGGAATATGATGCATTACTAAAGAATAATTTTTTTGAAATTGTGCCCCTTCACAAAGGTAAGAATGTTATTGGTTGCAAATGGGTTTACAAAACAAAATTCAAATATAATGCAGCCATAGAAAGATACAAAGCTAGATTGGTTGCTAAGGGATTTAATCAAAAGGAAGGTGTTGATTATGAAGAAAAAATTTCTCCTATCATCAAAATGAACATAGTTAGAATTATTCTTTCTTTCGCAGCAAGTCTTGGACGGCATGTTCATCAAATGGATGTTAAAAATGATTTCTTAAATGAAGATTTAGTTGAAGAGATATACATGAATCAACCACCTAGTTTTGTAGATGAAAAACATCCTCACCTTGTTTGCAGATTACAAAAATCAATTTATGGTCGAAAACAAGCACCATGGGAATAGAATGAAAAGATAGATAGATACTTTCAACTTCATGGTTTTAAAAGGTGTAGATCTGATCCAAATATTTATGTGAAGAAAGTTCAAGATGAGATTATTATTGTTGCAGTTTATGTAGATGATTTACTCATTGCTGGACCAAATATTAGGATAATCAATGATTTAAAATCAGAACTTTAAAGGGCATTTCATATGAATGATTTGGGAGAATTAAACTATTTTCTTGGTTTACAAGTTTGTAGACTACATGATGGACTGTTCGTCTGCTAGTCAAAATATGCTTTGGATATTTTAGAAAAGCTTAACATGCTAGAATGCAAGCCAAATTCTACTCCATTTCAGTCTAGAATTAATCTTACTAAAGAATGTACTTCCAAAAAGGTTGATGCTACTTTATATAGGCAACTTGTGGGAAGCTTGGTTTATTTAACTCATTCTAGACCAGAAATTTGTTTTGTAGTTAATCAAGTATCGAGATTTATGTAGGAACTTAAAGAAATTCATTGGTTGGCTGTAAAAGGGATACTACAGTATGTTCGTGGAACACTACACTATGGCATCCACTATGGCCAGAAGTCCTCAATTTCTTTGGTTGGATTTACAGATTTAGATTAGGGAGGTGATATATATGACAAAAAATATACAAGCGGTTATGTTTTTTAGCTTGGATCAAGCCCTATTACATGGAGTAGCAAAAAACAAACTACTACATCACTGTCTTCATGTGAAGCAGAATATAGAGCACCAAAAGAAGTAGGAAAAGAAGAAGTTTGGATTCAAAATCTTCTATTTGAGCTTTGTTTTTCCCAAAGTTTTTCTACTACTTCGTATTGTGACAATCAAAGTACCATAGAAGTTGCAAATAATCTAATTTTTCATGCTAAGACAAAACTTATTGAGCTTGATGTTTAGTACATACGAGATCTTGTTCAAGAAAATATTGTCAATCTACAATATTGTCCAAGTCAAGAACAAACAATTGATGTATTTACTAAGAGTATGATTGAAGCCAAATCCTTGAAATTGAGAAATTTTTTTGGTATGTTAGAGGTGAAAATTAAGGGGGGGTGGTAGTATAATGTTCCCCTCTCCTTTGTATCTTCCTCTATCTTATATCTTCCCCTCTTCTTTGTATCTTGTTCATAATATTCTATCCAATCTTAAGGGGGGATGTTAAGGAATAATATTGTCTAGAAAAGTTAGAAGATATTTCTAGAAGAACTAGAATCTTCTAGAAAAGTTACAAGATGTTTCTAGAAGAACTAGAATCTTCTAGAAGGTCTAGAACCGAGCATGTGTAGGATCATGATGGGCCAAAAAGTGGCAATATGATAGGTATGTGTAGGGTATGTGGATTATTTTTGGATATTGTGGATATGGTTGCTGATATGTGGTTGTCATTGATGTCAACACTATTAGAATTTGGTGTACTAGAGGTTGTATATGTCGAGGATATTGAGAAAATTGTAAAAGGAAGTGTTCTAGATTCCTAGTGGAACTATGCAGGTCATGAAGGTGATTTGTTATGTACATTGATGATTAGCTAATGTGGATTAAAGTGTTTATTGTTGAATGTTTCTAGATCATCTACCAGAAGTTTTAGAGGTCCGCGTAAAGTTTCGAGTGTGTTGTGGTCTAACAGTGTTTTTGTGGTCTCTATTAGTGTTCCTGAATGAAGATTGTGTGATTGTGGTAATCTAAATTGTTGCATATGCTTCTCTATTATATATTAGTGTTTTTTGATGTCTCTAGACCATTCTCTATCTTTGTGGTATGTCCACACTACTCAGAGAGCTCATGGTTGAAGATCTTTTCTTACGCATGTTTGGTTTTTCATGTTCTTGGGCGACATGTTGGTGGTAATGTGTTGTGGATCTTCATGGTGAAATTAATTAAAGTATTTTTGTGTTGGAGATATTAATTTGGGTCTCCACTATGTTGTGGTCGATCTTGGTGGTTTTACATTGGAGATTTGATTGTAAATTTGGGCCAACATTGAAAATATGTCTTATTTTTCTGGCCGACTAAGATGTGATGAAATCACACGAAGTGGATATATAAGAGTGATTGGTTGAGTGAAGTTAGTGTGTGCATAAGTGTGAATGTATGCCAAAGAAAGTGTAAATGTGTGAATAATGTTTCTATCATTCGATTGCAGAGCATGGAGTGAACAAGTTTGAGGAAAGTGTGAAGAAGGTTTACCGAGCTTAATTGGAACTATAATCAGGCTTGTGTAGAAGCTATTCTTTCAGTTCATATTCTGTGGATCTAATCCATATTTTTGTATTGTTTGATAGTGAGTCCTCTTCTATAATTGAGCAATGAGCTCTAGGTAGTGTGCCTAAATGCATGTGCATTCCCCTTATTATTTCTCTTTATACTTTTAATAGAGTATAATCTTGTGGACTAACATCCACCATGGTTTTTCCCCTAACATGGTTTCAATGTAAAAAATCTTGGTGTTATTTGTCTCTCTGATGTGTTAATTGCTTGTGATTATTTGCTTATTCATCAGATTTGAGATTAAGGTTAAGATAAGTTAGGAAAGTTGAAGTTTCTATCACAACTGACTACCCCTCCTCTCAGTTGTGTGCTTATTTTTCCAACAATTGGTATCAAAGCAATTTCCTCTGAAGAAGTCTAAAAGCTTGAGGTGATCCGAGATGGAAATAATATTCAAGAAGGACAGTCCTAGATTTGATGGCACTAACTATTCAATGTGGAAAGTCAAGATGCAATGTCACTTAAAGTGTATTGGTGAAGCTTTCTAGAAGATTACAAGAGATCCATATACTATTCCTCAGAATGGTCCCTCCACTACTGATGAGATCAAAGATGCTAAAAATAATGTTAGGGCTATTGAAGCCTTGGTGAGTGCTTTGACAGATTCGAAGATGGCTAATGTGTTAGGTCTAGAGACAACTCATGAGATTTGGATGAAACTAGAAACTTTCTATGAAGGAGATGCACAGGTGAAGATGGCTAGGCTATAGAGCTTGAAAGGAAAGTATGCGAATTTGAAGATGGGCGAAGATGAAAATATCACTTCTTTTATGCAGAGAGTAAATGAAATAGTAATGGGTATTAAAGGTGTTAGTGGTACTATGGATGAGGATGAAATTGTGGCTAATGTACTCAGATCCTTTCCTCCCTCCTACAAGATGAAGGTTCATGCTATTGAAGAGTTTAGATCAGTAAACAAGATAACAAGAGACACGCCGATCAAGAAGCTTGCTAGTTTTGAAATAAGCGAATTTGGTGAATCCACACCAACGACTGAGTCTACATTCAAGACCACTATATCTAGAAGTAACAGGCAAAGATATAATCTGGGAGAGAGTTCCATAAAGATATCCAAGTATGATGAAGAACTGAAATAGCTTAAGATAAAGAAAGAGAGGTAGAAGAACTAGAAGCAATGATTGCTAAGCAAGAAGGTAGAGGAAAAGGTAAGTATGAAGATGTATTGCCTATTAAATGTTTTTCATGTAGTAAAATAGGTCATTTTGCATCAAGGTGTCCTAAAAGAGTTTCTAGGTCTAAGCCTAAGAAGTCTAGATTCCAAAAGAGATGCTACTTTGTTGAAGAAGTAGTGACTGATGATGAGTATGATAAAGATAATGGAAAAGAAGACGAATGGGCTTTCATTGCTACCATTGAAGAAAATCTAGTGACTACCGAATCTACTAAAGATGAAAAAAATATTGCAGCCCAAGTTGAAGAAAAGGATGAGTGGGTAATTGATAGTGGATGCTCACATCATATGACCGGTGATAAAAGAAAATTTTTAAGTCTAGAAAAGTATGATGGTATGGTTGTAAGATTTAGAGATAACAATGCTGGTGTGATTCATGGCAGAGGATCTATTTGTCTTGGTGGTAAGGATAACACTGATGATGTTCTCTATGTTGAAGGCCTGAAGCACAACTTGTTAAGTGTTGGAAAGATGGTTCACAAGGGATATGATCTTTAGTTCAAAGATGGAAGATGCAAGATATGTGGAAGTTTTGGGGATATGATTGCTACAAGAAAACAAAAAAAAGGTAATATTTTTCATCTGAATACTACTAATGGACATTGTCTAATTGCTCAAGTAGACAAGAGCTAGTTGTGGCATAGGAGGTTGTGTCATGTAAACTTTGACAACATTATCAAGATAAGTTCTACTCAAGCAGTAAGAGATCTGCCTAAGTTAGTGAAGCCTACTAATGTAATCTACAAGGAATGTTAGATGGGTAAACAAACTAGAGTCTCTTTCTGGAGCAAACAATTTCATTCAAATAATTTGCTGGAACTGCTACATACTGACCTTTGTGGTCCCTCTAGACTCATAAGTATTCATGGAGAAAGGTATTTTATGTTGGTTATTGATGATTACTCTAGAATGATTTGGGTTTCCTTTTTAAGAGAAAAATGTGAAGCATTGGAGAAGTTCAAAAGTTTCAAGGCTGTGACAAAAAATGAGAAAGGTCTGAAAATAAAGTGCTTGAGATTTGACAGAGGTGGTCAGTTCATTTCTAAGGAGTTCAACTCTTATTTTGAAGAGCATGGAATTAAAAGATAGTTATCTGCTCCTCAAACCCCTCAATAGAATGGAGTGCAGAAAGAAAGAATAGAACAATTTTGGATGCTTCTAGAATAATGATGATAGAAGGAAATGTATCTCAAATGTACTGGAGTGAAGCCGTAAGCACTACTATGTATACTTTGAACTAGGTAAATGTTAATGGTAATTCTGGTAAGACTCCTTATGAGTTATGGTTTGGTCAAAAGTCTACTGTTAAGTACTTCAAGATCTGTTAGCTCTCAAAAATGCAAGCGGAATTCCTCAAGAGGCTGCCAAACTCTTGATACATTTTAGGGTAATAGACAAGGTTAGATGCTTTAGACCTTCTACTCTTCAGGTGCTGCTAGACCTTAGCAGGTGTACTTATATGAATGAAGCAGACTTAATGTGCTTATTCCTCTTGAAATGTTTTGCCCACAATGGCAAGTAGGAGTGGAGAAATGAAATAAAATTTGGTATAGATTGTATAGCAAGATTCCAAACTAAATCCTAATATACTCAGTTAACAGATGTAAAGAAAATGAATGAATCTAAATGGTGAAATGCAGAGACTAGTGCCTTTTTGGGTATGTAGAGTCAAATGAAATAGAAATGGGAAACCTATTTCTAGAGAACACTAAATTGTTTGGCATATGTTTTGTTTATAACTTGTATAAACATGCAAGACTCTGACTACCAAGTTCTTCTTTAATAATCCAGACGAATTTCCCTGATTACTATGATCAACCAAAATGACTTAATCTTTTCTTGAAAGAAACAGTCAATTAACCACACAAATACAACAAATGTGTACTGATAAACTGAATATAAAATTGTTATATCAATTTAAACAACCAGAAAGCATCAGTCTTGGAGACAACTTGGTAATACTTTCAATAAATTCAACAGACAATTTACACTAGAAATGAGCTGCGACATCAACTGATTCTCATTAAAAACTCCATTTTGAAAACATGCATCATGGTCTCTATTCTGTGGAAAATTTTATCCAACTGTATATTCTCTACCCTATCTACTCTCTAATCTAAATATGATTCTAATCCCCCCATTTACAATTAGAAATGAACATTTATACATTTGCATCTAAGGAGACACAACGCTTCGCATTCCAATGTCGGCGAGCACTTGTTCGCATTCGAGATTTTGTTAATCATTCACTGAAGACATTCGCTGAGACATCCAGTAAGTATGCCGAAGGAAAATGTATCGCCGAAAGTCATCGTTCTATTAATTGTTGTAAGGTTATGTCGTCTCATTGACACTGGAGTCTCACCGACAGTCACCTCTCATCCTTTATGTTTCCCTATGACCTCTGTGATGTCAGGAAGACGTTTCACAGATAATACTTTATCTTGCTGAGATGTGTTCTTTTTGTCTCATGCGTCGTTGTAACATTCTCTTATCAAAGAGATGTCATATCGGCTACCTTGTGTTTTACTAAAAGTTGTCCCTTCATCTTGTGTGTCACTGAGACAATTCATAGTCGGGGAGAGGTTTCATAGATCACTTTATGTCTCACCGAGAAATCTCCTTAAGTTGACATTTTGTCACCATGACAATACCATTCTCTCACCAATGAAGCAGTAAGTTGGCATGACATTTGAGTCGATAAGACTGCCTAACCTCACACTAATAGCAGTTGATATAATTCCCTTACGTTTTGTCAACAAGACCGGAGGCATTCGCTAAGACCATACTCCGAATACCCTTTAGTCTTACCAAAATGTATATCCTCATCGGAGTGACATTTGAGTCAGAAAGACTATGTAGCTTCCTCTCGATAGCCTTCTGATGGAATCCTTTGCACTTTATCGATAAGATCTATTGCCTTCGGTAAGATCTTACTCCGATAAGCTTTTGTGATACAATATGTTTGCTTTATCGCCCGTCAGAAAGACACCACAAATTCGCCGAGACTTCATATTGAATACCTTTTGCTTGGCCAAAGTGTTTTCCCATTCTATGCTAGTCAGTGAGACACAAAGAGTTCACTATGACACTACCCCGATGAAAGATCCTTCACCGATACATGTATCCTTCTGCCGCCAGTCGGTGAAACAATACGATCTCGCCAAGAGTCCACTTCGAAGAAGAAACTCTTGTTGAAAGATACCTGCATGTGAACTCCAATCGCTGTGACATCAAAAACGTCTTGCCGATAGGAAACACAGATGTATATCGACAAAAATGTACTATGGGTTGGGGAGACCTTGATAATCTCATGCCCATATGGATCACAAAGCGAAATAATTAGACCTAGATGGATTTTATGGGGAAAATATGGGAAAAATGTGAGCAAAATATTATGAAGAAAGGCCCTGAGCATATGGTGAGGACTCGATTGGAAACTTAGGTATATGAAAAGCTTGTGAGATTATTCAAAAATTTACATTTCAAACAGTGGCTCCGTCTGGGGATGAATGATTGTGAGATCATTGCAAGGATCCAGATCTTTGGGTGAGCAGACCAGACACAAAATGAGAAAAATGGGAATGAAAAGAATGAAAAATGGAGATGGAGATAAATAGAACCCTAAACTACTATACATGGAAAAAATATTTTGAAAGAAGGAAAATCAGGATTGTCCATGTACTGAAAAGTCTTGCTCCTTTATTTCCTAGACTACTGTGCATGGAAAAGAATTTTAAAGAGGATCATCAAGAGTTGTCCATGCACTGGCAACCCTTAATACTCTATGTTACTCAAGAGAAAAAATGTTTCAGAAATTGCCCATGTATAGGAAATTCCTGATCTTCACCAGCCATATTTTGTAGATAGTACGAATCTTCACCTCTTTTTCCAACAACCACAAAAGGTCCCAGCCACAATGCTTCAAACTTCCCATGCTTGCCCTTCTCCTAGCACCTTGCATTGCACATCAATACCAAATCACTTTCTCCAAATTTTCTATCATTCTCCTTTTATGAAATAGATACTTCATCTGTTTCTGTAACTTCATGTTTTGGTTTTGGGAAACTCTCCTTATTTCATCAAGTTCATCCAGTTGCTCCATTCTCTCTTCCATAGGTTCTAGAATATCCAAATCCTCCTAAAGGACAAACTTGTAGACTGGTAACAAATTTTGCAAAGGCATCCTGGCTTGTGTTCCATATACTAACTCAAATGGGGACTTTCCAATTGCCTTTTTTATAGTGATTCTGTCAGCCCAAACAACTAATCTCAATTTCGAATCCCAAGCCTTCTTGTTCTGACCTAGCATTTTCCTTATCATCTTTAGAAGACTTTTATTACTAGATTCTACTTGACCATTGGCTTGTGGATGGTAAGGAGCTGCATAAGAAATGGTAATACCATATGTGCTATAGAAGTTTTTGAATTCATCTAATCTGAAACACATCCCATTGTCAGTAATCAGTCTTAGTGGTGCATCGAATCTGGTAATAATATTCTCCATTAGAAAATTTGTCACCACTTTACTTGTAGCCGTTTTAGTTGGGATTGCTTCAACCCATTTAGTAAAATAATCAGTGGCCACCAGTATCCACCTATGTCCATCACTTGATTTTTCTTGTACCTCTCCAATGAAATCAATTCCCCATTGATGAAAAGGGGCATCAACTTGCAAGGGTTGAAGTGGCAAAGCTCCCTGATATTTGAGTTTTCCAGAGAATTTTTGGCAAGCCTCACATTTTCTTACATATGTAAAAGAATCATTAAAAACCTTTGGCTAGTAATAACCTGCCCTGAGAATTTTATGTGCAGTTGTCTTTGCTGAGTAATGTTCTCCACAAATCCCTTCATGCATTTCACTTAAGACATGCCTGGCTTGTAATTCATCCAAACATAACAATAGTATTGTAAGAACTGGATATTATGTGTGGAGGCGTGGATGGAGTGCATTTAGGGATAAGAGATGGATTGGTTGACAGTTTGGAACCTTTGACTCTCCAAACTTGGGAAGATGAGCAATGATGGGTGGATACGGAAGTGTGTGTGGAATTAGGACCAACTGCTTGATACACTTTGTACGTCGCTTGAAAAGCCTGCTTTTGATTTTGCGGACATCTTTGATGGATACATTTCCCTCTTTTAGTTTTCCCCACAGTTTCTTTGACTGATGGAGTTTGATAGGGATGATCTTTCTTTGTATTCTTTGGTATCCATTTGTGTTTGATTTGTCCATTATGCTTCTCAGCTTCTTTTGATTTGATAATGTTCTTCGTACTTTGATTCAGATATTCCTTTTGATGTTGGTCCCAATTCATGGATGGGGTGATGGGTGGATGAAGATTTGTGATATGGTTGGTTGTAGTATTGACACTAGCTTCATCATAAGGTCTCTTCATGCTCCCTATGTTGACGTTTGCTTGAGACGAAGTTGCCCCCAGTATGGTGATAGTATCACCTTTATTCATTGATTCTGCTTGTTTGAAGAGCTCTTGTTCAAAATGCATTCTTTGATCAATGATCACTGTAGATGACATTATTTCCATTTGTTGCTCTGCTATCTCTGAATGTTCTATCTGACTTGTTTCCTTGGGTGGATAATGATGGATACCTTTATTCATGATGTCCTCAATCTGAGTTTGGGACATATTTGATCCTGATGTTGACAACTCTGTTTGATTGTAGGAGTTAAGAATCTGCTCTTTTTGTGTAACACAATCTTGTTCTAGATGAAGATCATCTACGTGTCCATCCATAGAAAGCATCTCAAGGGTAGATGGAGGAGTAAGTGCTATGTGGATGTGATCATCTTGCATGGATAAGAGAGTGTTCATTAGATTATTGTAGTATCTTGGAGATACAAATTCTTGATCTTGATTAATTTCGGAGTTGCTTTCGACATGCTTTGGATCAAGCTCTTGACATGGGTCGGTTTCAAAAAATGGTGCTTGGATATCTTCATTGGACATGGTAAGTGGTTCAACATCCTCAAGTGTCGAGTTTAGGGTTCCTTTAGTATCTGTAACCATGCAGTCAAAGGGGATCAACATTTTTTGAAAAGGACCATTGCTAGACTTTGGTGAAAGATTTTGATCATGTTTTGGAATAAATTCTTGAGATATGTCCTCTACCTCATAAGGCGATGTAGAGACATTTTCAACATCATCATAGGTCGATGGATCGTGCATTATGTCAATAGGATCAAATAACCCTAACACTCCTTGAAAGAGATCACTAAAAAGTGGTTCTTGATGTATGGTGAGTTTATCATCAGATTGTGTAGATACATCCTCAATGTGCTCCTCAATGGAGAGGTTTTGATCATTGTTTTCGACAATTGCGGTGGAGATATTGTGAATGTCTTCAACCATAGAATCAAGTGATGTTGAGATTTCTTGAATTGGCTCATTTTCGAATTTTGTTGGTGGATTTTGATCATGATTCAAAAGTGACCCTTGACATATGTCGATTTGATCATTGGATGAAGTAAACGTGTGCTCAGTGATGGATTGATCTTGATCCTTGTTTTCAATAGTTGTCATCTTTTGTGTTTGTGCTCGTGTTGGTTGGGTAGCTTGAGAGGCTTGGGCAACTTGAGAGGATTGTTTCACTTTTGAGCTTGTGTTGCTTGTTGTTGTTGCAGCGATGTTTGAGCTTGATTTTGCTGTGAAGCTTGAGAAGCGTGCGTGGCTATAGGCGCTTGCCGAATTGTTTCATATTGTTGGAGCAATTGTTGGTATGCTTTGAATGAAGCATTGTAATTGCTTACTTGGCTTAGTCGCAATGGTGGTGGTGGTGGGATTGAAATTGTGTTGGATGTAGTGACAAGTGTTTGAGATACGCTCGGAGCGATCATGGTAGTGAGGGGTTGAGATGTGATGGGAGTGATAGTGGTGTTTGGAATGATTGAAGGGATAGTGATGGTTGGATTGACCGAGGTGATAGGCCCTTGGGAGACCGTATTTTGATTTGGGATCAATGTTGTTGTTTGATTAGATACCATCCATTGGTGTGATGTCGATGGTATATTCAAAGGATTTGTCGTGATGGTTTGATTGATGTTATGTGGATTGATTTGGGTGGCGTGATTGGTGTTAGGTAAAGGGGGAATCCCTAAACCAAGGAATGATGTAGGTAATGGTGGTGGAGATTTCCCTTGGCGCAATGCCTCAACTATTTTGGAAAGTTCCGCAATTTGATCTCGCCAAATTTGTTCTTGATTTTGATTTTGACTCACTTGAGATAGTTGATTTGGCTTGTGTTCAAGTAGTTTTGGCATGCATGCTTGTGGTTTTTGAATGGGATTATGGGAAAATTGACTTTGGATAATGTTCTGATTTGGCATGATAGGATGAACAATGTTGGTATTGGGAATCATTTTTCCAAAGGTTTCCGAGTTAGGATTCATGTTTCGAAAAAATGCATTTGGTACATCCACATTTGGTTTGTAGGGATTTGGTGGAATGATGTTGCTCGTTTGAAGACTCATGTATTGATTGTTTGGAGGATAGACTTGTAAGTTTGGACTTTGATTGAAATCTATCATGGGGAGATGTGTTCCAAAATTCAGATTGGGCATACCCACACTTGTTGTACCATTGACATTTGTCGAAGGAAATGATCCTATGCATGGATTTTGATAATTGATAGGCATTGCAAGGCTTTGAAGATTCAACTGATTTGGATTACCCAAGATGTATGGATCAAGTTTATATTCCATGTTCTTCTTGTGTTTTGACTTTGTTATGAAAGTGACCTCTAAGGTGCTTAGGACCAATGGCAAGATGGAGGATGAAAGGTGGATGATATGAGTGATGAACGTTTAGGAACTTTGAATCAATGCTAGACTTAGGGCTTGATTTTGATTGTTTGATGTGGATCATGAACTTGAAACCCTAAGATGTTGGATGTGATCTTTAGGGTGAACTTGTTCAAAGAGGTGATAATTTAACTAAGTGTGCGTGGAAGGATTCATCCAAACACACCTAACTAAACAAATGATTTTGATTTGGTTTGGAAATGTACCCAAGTCTAGGTAATGATGTTTTCAAAGCTCTTAAAGTTGTTTGGATGGATGGGTTGATAAATGTTTGAATGGATGAAGGAAGTTTTGATGATCCTAAGAGACTTAGAGAGACTTTGTTTACTAGGCCAAGGTATTGAAGAACACACTTTTCTCTAAGAGCAATCAAAAGACCAATATGACCAAGGGATATCAAGCACATGTGTGGGGTCCAATTCGTTATCTTTGCTTAATGAGTTCTTTTTACAAAAAACACTCTCTTGATTATGTTTCAAACTAAAGATGTCCTATGTAAAAATTCCTTTTCTTCCCACAAAGTGTTGTGTGGGAGTTCCAAGAAATTGAGGCAAAGGGATTTCCTAGGTTAACCCTAGTTAGAGCAAATGACGATATAAATTCAAGTGATGAGAAACCTCTAAGGACATAATCCCAAGGGAAGGCAACAACACTTAAATTTGTCAAAAGGTATTTGCTCTATCAAAAGGGGTTTGAAATTTGCATGATCATGTTTAAGTGTTTGTTTGCAAAATGTTTTCGAATACACACTGTGTTTTCAAACAAAGAATAATTACATTCTATGGATGTGATAGACAATGTTTGTTGAGTCCCCACTTGACAAGTCCAGCTACTCTCTACTTTTAGCGGATGGTTAGATGCTTGACCCCACTGGCTCCCCTCCACGGCACTCACTTATACGGGGCAGCCAAGCATCAACACCCATGAAACTCCCATGGCATGCCTTCCATCTCTACTAAAAGCCGTAAAATTGTGGGGCGGCTTCAGAACGACCGTTCTTGCACCAACAAACAGATTAAGGATTTTGGAAAATTCTAACACATAGGTTCTAGTAAGGACTTTCCGCTCGTAGGAGTTGACCCAACGTGGCAAGAGTCCCCTTTCGGATCCATCTTGTCGGAGCCAACCGCGTGATTATGGCGTTTAACCAAAATCCTCATTTATATCCCGGCTGGAAATACTCTTGGCTTTAGAGTGTTACCGGTTGAGTCGTCGCTTGGGTGAGTACTTTTTCCCCAAGGCAGGCCCTCTAAGATAAACAAAAGCGAGCAAAGACACAATCCGTAACTCGATCGATCTTTGATGGCACAAAGAACGAGAATGTCCATTGTCGGAACGGATCCTAGGACATGTTAATGACACGTCGTTTTGTTTGGTTGATTTGATAAAAGTGCCCATTGTCGGAACGGATCCTAGGACATGCTTTGTATAGGATGATCATGGTTTGATAAGTTGATTGATAGGCTGTTGATATAAGGTCGACTGACATGTTTGCGACTGATCAAGAGTTTGATTTTGTTTTAAATGTTTTGTTGTTCGCTTTTGATTTTACGATTGAAGATTGATTTTGCTGACTGTTGCGCTTGTTTCTGTTTGTGTTGCCAAAGGATGAAGGTGATGATCAGTTTATTATGGATGATTGATTATTGCGGGTGAAAGCGAAATGAGACGGATGGATTTTTCAAATATTTGGATGTTTTTGACTTTTTGAAATGTTTTTGAGGCTGTTTTTGGTGTTTTGATGTTTTTCGAATAATATAGATTTGTTATTCTAAGCATCTTGAAATCATCTTTGCATCGTCATCCATAACCATCCATTTTGAACCTCTTTATCGTGAGATCGACCCTCAAATCGAATCTTTTCACATCTCGAGGGGGCAATGTACCAGTGTACTTCTTTCCGCTGGGGCATATAAAAACTCATTGCCAAAAGATAATGTCCATTGTCGGAACGGATCCTAGGACATGTTAATGACACGTCGTTTTGTTTGGTTGATTTGATAAAAGTGCCCATTGTCGGAACGGATCCTAGGACATGCTTTGTATAGGATGATCATGGTTTGATAAGTTGATTGATAGGCTGTTGATATAAGGTCGACTGACACTATCGGCAAGCGCCTATAGCCACGCACGCTTCTCAAGCTTCACAGCAAAATCAAGCTCAAACATCGCTGCAACAACAACAAGCAACACAAGCTCAAAGTGTGAAACAATCCTCTCAAGCTACCCAACCAACACGAGCACAAACACAAAAGATGACAACTATTGAAAACAAGGATCAAGATCAATCCATCACTGAGCACACGTTTACTTCATCCAATGATCAAATCGACATATGTCAAGGGTCACTTTTGAATCATGATCAAAATCCACCAACAAAATTCGAAAATGAGCCAATTCAAGATGTTTACCATAAGCAAACAAAACGACGTGTCATTAACATGTCCTAGGATCCGTTCCGACAATGGACATTATCTTTTGGCAATGAGTTTTGGCTCCCATCCTTTGAAACACATTCCTTTGGCTAGAGGTATGAAGAACATTGGCTTGTTTGCGTACTTGATCTTTTCTTTTGATTTATCTTATTGCGCTCATTCCAAGGACCTCTCGATGATATCCGAACGAAGGAT